>JAMPIV010004990.1:162500-440869 GCA_024509875.1 Oreohelix idahoensis
AAACATTAAAAGTCTTTTATGTACAGGTCGGATTTTTTTGTAATCACACTTGTTAACGCTTAGTTTGTTTTTAAAATATAGGATAGAGAATCTGCTCGAATGTTCTAGATGAGTTCAACTCACATGTCAGCTGCGAATTCGCGCTGGGATGTTTTGGGGACTGAGCGGTTTTTTAGGCAGGGAGAAATTGGCGGGACAGTCGAGCAGGCAGAGCTCCGAAGATGGATGTTGACCATTTTTTCGTCAGTGTGTCCCGGAATAAGATATTGATGGTGTGAAAGGGATTTTTGATACTTGCTGATGTTTTTTTTGACAAAGCCATGGATATGAGGCTTGGTTATGTACTGCAGAACGTACGTTATTGGAGATTTTGAGGCCAGGAGTTGTATAGGCCATTATTTCATGTGAAGGGATAGTTTTGAGATATTAAAGATATTTTTCAGGCCATGGATGGTAGGCCATTGTGTGCTCATATCTTTGATGAGGGATATTTTTGAAGTTCGACGGATCGTTAAAGGGGAATGTTCTTTCTCCCATAATATATATTATTGTAAACTGCGACATGTGCAGTTCCCTTCCCTGAATGGAGGTTTTTGCCACGAGATTTATGATTATGAGCTGCTATGCTCCGCATCCCTTGTGATGGAGATTTTTGTATCAATAACTGTATTTTCTAAGCATTTACTTACTGATGATCTACGGATTGGTGCTTACTTGATGTGTCATATTTTGCCGTGAACTGTAACCTATTGACAGTGTATTATTGATGATGTCAACGTTTGTCATGGCGTAATAAACAGTGTAGAACGTTTCTGGAGTTACAACGTTCCTGACTCCTATATGAGCATCGGTGTGTGTGTGATTGTTATTAACTTACTCTAGTACTACATGGCATTCGCGTCTGTTGACAGTCATTTACTCACACATCAGTCGGCCACCTGTAAGCCCGACATAAGCTGATCGCTTTTATCAGCGGAATATAATAATAACATTTATCATTCTCTCTTACACCACCTATATCACCCCAGCAACAGCTGTGTTGTATCTCTTTGTCGCCCCCTATCTCTACTTCTCTCACTCTCTTCTGTTGTCACACTATAGTGCAGCGCTCTGCAAATCATAACATGTCCAAAGAAAGTGGACTGCCTCCTTCTGAGTAATAAGCTGCCGTGGCGCATTGGCTTCATCAATGACACTCTCTTTACTCTTTTTAATGTCCATGCTTTTCTCAACAAACTTATGTGCAATCACATCTCTTTGGCCACAAGCGATTTTCTTGCTTACGTTACCAGTAGTCTTACTTACTTACTTAGTCGTTCCCCTTCTACCGTGAGGTGTAGAGGTTTGGAAGAGAGAGCGCCAGACCATTCTATCAGCTGTCTTCTTCCTGGCCTGGTTCCATTCTAGTCCTCGGTCCTTCAAAGATTGTCTAATGTTGTCCTCCCAGCGGACTCTGGGTCGTCCTGGAGGTCTGGATCCCTGGTTCTTTGTTTCCCATGCTTGTCGTGGTAGCCGATCTTCTCCCATTCTGCAGACATGGCCAAACCATCTTAGTTGGGACTGTTCTATTTGGGTCTGCAGCGGATGGGATTTAGGCCTTGACGGATCGTCTGGTTGCGGACCATGTCTCTTCTTGTTACTTCAACCACTTTCCTCAGATACCTCATTTCTGAGGTTTGGATCTGGCTTTTGTGGGTTGTAGTCATTGCCCACGACTCGCATCCATATGTCAAGACTGGGACATAGGTGGAGCGGTATACAGCCATCTTCGTTTTCTTACCAACCTCTTTCTTGCTGAGGAATCCACGATTTATGGCCTGAAAAAGTCTCCCAGCCGCTGCTTTTCGAGTGGCCAACTCTTCTTTGATGCCTCCCTTTCGGTCTATAATAGCTCCGAGATATTTAAAGTGGTCGACCTGCTCCAGGACCTGTTCTCCCAACTTAATCTGATGTTTTCTTTTCTTCTCGTGATATCACCATGGATTTTGTTTTAGAGCTGCTTATGACCATCCCTCTCTTCTCCAGCTCTTCCTTCCAGACTTGCAGGTTGGATTGGAGATGTGCCTCTGATTTAGCAATCAGGCAACATCATCAGCAAATGCCAGCTCCGAAATATAGACCTGTCTCATCTTCCAGTACCCCACTGAATACTTTCTTGTTCTCTCCTTACATGCCTTGATGACATCGTCCATAAGGAGTATGAAGAGGTAAGGTGATAGAATATCACCTTGTCTTACACCAGTGGTGGTCTTGAACTCTTCTGACTTATGGTTTGCTGTCCTCACATAATTTCTGCAAGACTTGTAGAAGCTCTGTATAGCATGAATCAGAGGTGCTGGAATATTCTTCCTTGCCAAACAGTCCCAAAGTTTGCTCCAGGGGACCCTGTCAAACGCCTTTTCCAGATCTATGAAACAAAGATGGATCTCACTCTTATACTCAAGGGCCTTTTCACTCAGCTATCTGAGTGTGAAGATTAGGTCTTGAGTACTTCGGTTTGCTCGGAATCCGCACTGGACCTCATCCAATTGTGGCTCAGCTAGGCGTCGGAGTCTCTGCTCTAGGATTCTAGAGTAGATTTTACCAGGGACACTGAGAAGGGATATGCCTCTATGGTTTCCACATTGTCGATTGTCACCCTTTTTGAAAATTGGTGTTATGATGGCAATCTCCCAATCCTTTGGTATGGTCTTGTTGCAACCATGCTGCCTGTAGGACCTTTAAGAGTAATAGGTCGCCTGATGCTCCCATGTACTTAACCATTTCTGGTGTTATACCATCATGCCCTGCTGCTTTGCCCATCTTGATTTTCTCTAGTGCTGCCCTCAGTTCTTCCATCTTTATGTCATCTTCACCATCATTGGTTTCTCTTCTGTGCTAGTGGTTATCATTTCTGATGCTTCACCATGCTCACCATCCAGGAGTTCTGAGAAATATTCTTTCCATCTTTCCATTACTTCCTTCGGGGCAGTAAGCAATTTGCCTTGCTTGTCCTATATAAATTTGAGAGGGCATTGTTTTTCCTTCCTCATGTTCTTTAGGGTCTTATAGAACAATTTCTGGTTTTCTTGTGCATCTTTTTCTAGCTTTTCTCCAAATTCTTCCCAGGACTTCTGTTTTGCTGCTAGCACTTTGTTCTTTGCTTTTGTTCTGAGTGTCACATATTCTCTATATTTTTCAATTTGTCCTGTTGTGTTTTTAGCTCCTAAGTATTGTTTCCATGCCATTTTCTTCTCTCTTATTTTCTCTTTGACTTCCTCTGTCCACCAAGGTGTCCTCTTTCTCTGGTTCCCAAGTCGGACTTCACCGCATGCTTCTGCAGCAGTTGTCTTTATGATATCCTTGAATTTATTCCAGAGGGTTTCCAAGTCATCAGGTCGTTCTTCTGTGTTGCTCACTGCTATAGCAATAAGCCCCTGATATCTGGTCTTAATTTCTGGCTCTCTCAGCTTGTAGGTCCTAATGCTCATTTCTCCTGCTCGTTTACTTGGTTTCTTGCGTGATGTTGGGCAGTTCCTAGGCTGAGCAACTCTTTCAGTTGTTCGTTTGATTGTTAGCAGGTAGTGATCACTTCCAATCTCTGGCTCCCTCCAGACTCTTGCATCTCGGACATATCTGAATGAGCTTCTCCGAACAATGGCATAGTCGATCACTGACTTCTCATTCTTGGTTGGTTCACATCTAGTGTATGCATGTATGCGCTTATGGGGAACTTTGTGTTTGTAATGATCAGATTCTGCTCACTGCAGAATCTAAGGAGTCGCTTTCCATTGTCATTGAGAGTATCTTCTCCATATCTTCCGATAACTCCACCCCATCTAGCATGGTCATTTCCAACTCTGGCATTAAAATCTCCGAGCATGATAACTTCATCTAGGCAGTCATCCACTGTCCTTTGAAGCAGCTCGAAGAATTCCTCCTTGACCTCTGCTCTCTCATCCTCATTTGGCCCATACACTATGACCAGGTTGACTATGGTTTCTCCTTCTTTTAGTTTTACAACCATAATGCGCTCCGAGACAAAGTTCCATCCCTTGATACTATCTTTTTGATTTTGGGCCACAATGCAACCCACGCCCCCTTTAGCTCTTTCAGATATGGGTACACCACTGTAGAGCAACGTGTTGCCATCGAGATCCATGACTCCTTGTCCTTTTTTCTTCGTTTCCGTTATAGCCAGGATTTCTAGTTTTGCTTTCCTCATCTCTTCCACCAGCTCCTCTTCCTTCCCATTTATACTTCTTGTGTTCCAAGTTCCATAAGTCGTAGTCCGTAGTCCGTTCGAGTTCGTCGCCTTTAGAATCAGTCCGGTTTTCTCTCTTGTATTGCTCGTAATCATAGTTTAAGACAAATAGGTGATTGGCCTGTTGTGCCTTTGCATGGTGGAGGGGCTGCCTCCTTACGGCCTCCATGCAGGCCGCCCTCCTCCTTTTTCATCCGGGCTTGTGACCGGCATAGGCGGAGTTGTTACCAGTAGTCGCCGCATATGATTTGCGTGAGGAGACACAGCATTGCTCCGATCTAAAGCTGTTCGGTTAGCGCTTTTTCGCTATTACGCTGTTTCTATTTTACGCCATATGCCCGCCATACGTTTACAAAATTCGATCTTACACTATGCGAAAAATTCCGTTTGAGGCGGGAATATAACTTTCAAGTTCATTCAGGATGGTGGGATGGCCAAGAACCATTGTCATTGCTAGCATAATTAAGCATGACCCCGAAATGGAATGCAGTTCTATTGTGATCCGTAACATAGGTTAAGATCTTAGTTATTACAAGGTGCTTCTTGAAGAGAAAAACATTGGCAAAGCAAAGCAAGCTCGTTTCGTATGTTGTTGTTTTTTTTAAGTCTCCTCTAATATTTTCTGCTCCTATTGACCAAGTTGCCGTTCCTTTTACATCTGGAGACCGACAAACTTTTTCAACATCTACAAAACCTTCTGCTAACCAGTCTTCTGATGATGAAATTAGCTGTAGCTACCAGCGACAGAAGTAGTAGAGAGTATAGTCCTATAATATTTTTAAAATATTATTTGTAAGTACAGTACAGACATAATATTTTTTTAGTGTTCAGTATGGTTGATAGTTATAAGTAGTTAGGGTTACCATTTATGCGGATACGTCCTCATTTTTGGGGGTAAAAATTACTGTCCGCACACATTTTTGTGAATTCCCTGTTTTGTCAGCATTTCCAGTGATTGGACATTTTTTTCTTCACTCTGGCGGTACCCCACGTAAAAATGGGAGATTTCAAAGACTGAAGAACAAAAGTGTTGCTTATTGTGAGGTTACTACTGATATGACACAGCTTGGGCAAAATGTTTGAAGTAATCATTCTATATTTACACTTGACAGTTGGTGGTTTACCATTCAAATAAATGAAGGCGCAGAATACACCAAATAAGGCACCAGAAACAATGTGGAAAGACCTAACTGAAACACTTGTAAATTTTGACTTCTTCGGAGAAATGTGTTACATTTCCTAATTATAGCAAAATGTAAAGTGGAATCTGACATAATGCAGAAGGCAACAGTGTGTTTTTATGTGTATTTAAAAAGTAATCCGTCTTTGTAATGAAGATTTTTTTTTCATCTTAATATATCAATAAACACGGGAGCCGCGCTGGTGTAATGGTTACCACATTAAGCTGGCGATCAGGTGTTCAAGGTTGAAGCCCGGGCGTGTGAATTTGAAGTAGTGTCATCGACCGGGATTTTTGACTGAATAACCTGAACGGCTCCTGAGATAAACCCTCTGTGGATGGGAAGGACCAAAGCTTCTGACTGGGTTGGAAGGAAAGTCCACAGGCTCCCAAGCCTCGCAATGACACGTCACTGGGCCGAAGGGCTAAAAATCCCAAGTGCCGCTGGTTAAGAAAAAATAAATAAATAAATAAAAATCAATAACCACAAAATCAAATTAATTTGATGAACTTATTGTTTGATATGTAAAAAATAAATTCCCCTGTGATTTACTAATTAAAATAAACATGTTCTACTTTTTTTCATTATAATGTTTTCCCTTTCATGACCAAAAGTTGAATATTGTCCTTGAACAATATGATAACCAGTGGCGGCTTTCTTTAATGAGCTGTTGAGCTGCAGCACCCCCTGTAAAATAAAGGACTGCATACTGTCTCTACTACATTATAATACATAATCCGGATAGACTAAAAAATACAACAAATTGAGGTTACACCGGAAGGATTAAATACAAAACAAAACAAAAAATAATTATCCAACACCGTATTGTGGCAAGTGCTGCATGCAAACGATGACAGTTCAAGTGACCTTGACCTCTTATAAGCGAATGCTTGTTATACACACAGCAAGAGGCCAGCAGCGATTGGGTTGAATTTATTTAACTAGCGCTGCAACGGAACACAGCTCAAGTGGAAATTATCTCTATCAAGCAACTGTTTACGTGCGCGTTCACCACAATACCGCAAAACAGTTAGTTAGTTGCTTATCCTTTACAGGACGTGGCAATCAACCCCAGCATTTATTGGTTGTTTGTGATTTTTCTAGGCAATTTTTTTCATTCAGTAGTTTGCCATTGCTTTCTGAACGGTACGGCGCTTATACCATTGTTAAAAATCCACACAAAGCGATCTGCTACCAAACCGCCTGCAGCAGGTAATACCGCAGAACGTTGGTCAATTGCATTGTTTTGAGATTAATTTAATGCTGATATTTTCTTGCGTGCTGAATTATTATAGAAATGAGTGAAGTAACTGTTACATATTTACAAGAAATTGTTTTTTCGCGATTGTCGTTGGCTGAAAAATACCGCGTAAAAACACTAGGTCGGCCTCTTCCGAATCTAAAAATTATCCAGACCTCGACTAGTAGGAACAGTACATACCAGAGAAAATTTAACAGAGAAATTTATGAACATCATGACTGGTTGTGTGGCTGTAATGTAAAGAATGCATTATTTTGTTTTCCTTGCTTACTTTTCAACGGTGATACTACATGGACAAAGACAGGCGTAACGGATCTAATACATTTGCATAGCAAGCTTCAGAAACACGAAAATAACACAGTCCACGTTAGATACGTTCTAGCATTGGGGATGCTGGGGACAGTGGATATTTCTTCACAGTTAAGCGAGGCATACAAATTAAATATTAATAAACACAATGAAGAGGTGAAAAGAAACAGAAACATTCTTTCAAAAATAATTGACTGCATAAAGTTTTGTGGGAAATTTGAACTTCCACTGCGTGGTCATGATGAAAGTTTGGAGTCTGCTAATCAGGGCGTCTTTAGAGGATTACTAGACTTTGCTTCTAAACTGGATGATATATTGCGAACTCATTTTGAAACTGCTACTGTTTTCAAAGGACATTCAAAAACAATTCAAAACGAGCTTCTACAATTTATCCTTGAAGTGTGCAGAGCTCAAATTGCTAGCGACATAAGCAAAGCAAAATTCCTTGCTGTTATGATGGACGACACAACAGATGTTGCAGCAACGACACAACAAGTTCTTGTTTTTCGTTATGAGCAGAGTTATTGAAGTTTTTGTAACAAAGAAAGACAGAAAAATGGACTTCACTTTTAAATAGGTTAGACACATTTGTGTCTGGGTTGATATTTTACATGGTGGTCACAATTTGTGAGTGTTAAGTATAGTATTTTAAATGAATGAACAGTGCAGCACCACCAATGACAACCCCCTGGAACCGCCACTGATGATAACCCTATATGTACTTTAATAAATGTTGTTAGCTATTTAGTTTTTGTTGTGTATCACATTTTTACTTAATTTGTATACAGCTTTGTGGACCTTGGGAAAAAATTAATTTGTTATCTATTAATTCTTATAGGAAATCAATTTTCGGTTAGCGCTCGATTTTTCAAGAACGAATTAACAGCGCTAAGTGGGGGATTGCTGTACTTATTTCCCCTCATGTGAGACCTCTGTGACCACACGATGTTTTAAATATTTGTATTAATCCTCAGTAAAGTATTTGTCTTGACCTCTCTGGTTTTCCATATTTTTTCAGAATATTCATCGTATTCCTTCCTATAGAACCGTAATTTCAGGGGCGGGCTTAGAAACTGCGGGGCTCGGTTTGGGCAATTCTGGTGGACCCCTCTGGGCTTAAGATTATAGTTTAGCTGTATCACGTATTATGTCAAAAATATAGTTAATAAATATAGATAATGTTTTATTTGTAGTGCAATGTAATAGCATATAATTCTAATATCTAATTTGAAATAATCTTTGTTCCTTAGGGTATTAATTTTTCAAAGCTGGAGATGCCCCCCCCTCCCCCCTGCGAGTTCGAGGCTCGATTATGTCAAATAGGTTAGATCAGCCTAAGCCTGGACCTGCACATACGTGCCCAAGTTTGGACTCTAGTCTTCTGGATAATTCCCCCCCCTCCCCCATAAATCCAATTGTCCAGGATTGTGTGGGAGTAACCAATTCTCTCCTCACTCCCCCCTCCCCCGGTTTGTTTAAGAGAAACTGCTATTGTCGTTTACTAATCTGTCAATGGAAGGCAACACTGTCCCTGAATAATCACGTTCTTGTTTCTGATCGTGACTGTATGAGGCTGGTGGTCTTTAGCTGGATCAAAGCCAGACGTTACGGACTCTTCGGGACACCGACCGACATCCCAGTTAGAGCTTCATTTTCAATCACTTGAGAGGAAACACATTCTGGGTGAATTTAATGGGGTGTGTTTTAACTCGCTGAGTCCAGAACGAGGCTTGGTTTAAAAATAGAAGAATGTGATACTTTTGAACAAAGTTTGTGAAGGAATCTAGCCAATGATATAGGATCATTTGGCTTGGCTGCCTTGTGAGGATGAATGCTAACATCCAGAGGCGCTCGGAAAAGGAAGATCGAATGGATAATGTGGGAGCAGGCAGGGGCGTATGTTCAAGGTATGGTAAGTGTACGTTGCAAGTCCGTGGACGTCATGAAGAAATAATATTTAAACATGTATTAAATTTAAACAAATATTATAAATCTTTACACATATCAAGACAGCAGAAAACATTCACAGAGTAACTTTATAATCTAAGGAGAGTGGTCGAAGTGGCTAAGAGGTATGACGTTCGCCTCTAATTCTAAAGGTACCGGGTTCGGTACAGGGAATATATTTCTTCTTCTTCTTCTTCGTTCGTCCTGAAAAGGACGTTGGGGAATATACTTGATGTGTCCTAATGATGTCATACTCATCCATGATCTCATGAGTAGCGAGATTGGATGCCTAGCCTTCTCGGATAAGGGCAAAAAATAAGAGTGGCAATCTTTGGAAATCGCCACACTTCATTTTCAATATCTCGATTCGTTTTTTGAAAATAACGTGCAAGTTGCGCCCGTTAAAAATCCCAATTGGAAATCGTAAAGAGTAGGCCATATTGCCGCTGCTTACAGTCGTTTCTCTTTTAAATTCGTCTTTATTCAACTTATCTCGATTCGTGTTAAAGTCTTCTTCTGTCACGTTTCAACTCCCAAGGAGCATAGGCTTTCAGCAAACTAATGGCCAGTCTTCCTGTCCCATGCCATCAGCTCAAGATCTTTCTATCTCTTCATCTCTGTCATTTCACTCCGCTACGGCAGTACGGTATCTGGTTTGGGACTACCTTTCACAACGCAAGAAGAAACAAGTATGGGTCCCATCACTAAATGACCAGTAAAGATAGAACGGACACGTAGTCACGTCGCGATAGTAGGAAGAAATAGCGAATGAAATTAGTGAGCATACACTGGTATGTCTGTAAATAAGAAATAACTACAGAACGATAAAAAATGTTGGTTTTAAAAAAGAAACCATACGAGCTGAATAATAGAAGTCTGTAGGTACGAGATAACCAGTGTATGTTCCCTGAACACGTTTGAATCACATTGTCAAGTAGAACTAGATGACCCATACAATAGAACGGTTATCGATAGAACCACATTTGATACTATCAAGCAGATTTAATCAAAATTATTGCACCGTGTTTCGTCGGTATTCGTTGGTGTCATGTGGCAGTATCGAGTATGCATATCAACATGGCGTGATCTCTGCCATTGTCAAATGTCAGGCAGAAAAGACATGGACACTGATACATTAAAGTTATGACTGCTCCTAGACGCATAGATCGAACATTACATAATGCTTTTGCGGGCCACTAGAACATTGAAGATATGTGAGACAGAAGATAAGATGAAGTAAATGAGCAGGGACAGCGAAGTACGGGTATAGACAAAGACGAGTTTGGAATACTGAAAAAATTGCAATAATATTCAGGGTGTGGTAATAGTTGTTTCCCCCGGGGTTATTTTCATCGGTTCTGAGGGATAGATAGTGGACTGTTGCTGTCAAGCAGCTCACGTCTTGGGCCCATCTTTCTATTTCTGATGAGTAATTTCCGTCTTTCGCGTCAGATTCTTGGTAAGTGTGGCGAAAGTCGAAGTTTTATTACGGGTGTAACAGTAACAAATGTTCGCTCGTTGATAACATGAAAAATTTGCACTTAATTTTATAACAAATGCGTGAAAGTCCATCCACAGAGTTTATAACACGAATTTCGCGGCAAGCAGTTACAATATATTAGTTGACATTGCGTTCAATTCAGTTGCATGACTTTCCTTGCTTTTCCTCCCGTTGTGACTTATTTATAAAAAAAAATCCTAATACACAATCGGCAACATTTCCAGCTCCCAGCAATGGTGTAGTATGGACATCGATAAACAGTTTCAGATAAAGGTCCAAATACTTGTGATCATTCAATACATAACTGGACATCAAGTACTGCTTCTTGATCCACTAGTACAATCAAATTCCATCTGCAGAATGGGAGAAGATCGGCTACCACGGCAAGCATGGGAAACTAAGAGCCAGGGATCCAGACCTCCAGGACGACCCAAAGTCCACTGGGAGGACAACATTAGACAATCCTTGAAGGACCGAGGACTAGAATGGACCCAAGCCAGGAGGAAGACAGCCGATAGAATAGTATGGCGCTTTCTCTTACAAACCTCTACACCTCACGGTAGAAGAGGAACGACAAAGTTAGTAAGTATGTATATATGTATTATATAGACAAAGCAAGAATTGGACTACAGCCATATGTAGTGTATCAAGGCGACCAATATGAGGTTGTGCAAGAGGCTGAGTAATGAGGATGTCACGCAAGAGGCGGAGGATGTCACGCAAGAGGGGGAGGATGTCACGCAAGAGGCTAATGCGCAAAGGAAGCTTATTCATCAGGCTAGAAGGAATCAATCCCCTTTTTTTTGGGCATGTTATGATAAGAAGAAAGGTGAAGTATATCGTGACAACAGGAAAGATAGAGGACGACAAAGAGAGAAGATTCTGGACAGTTTGACATTATGGCATGTAAGAAGTCAACAGCAGAATTGATCAATGGTACTTGTGACGAAATGGACGCCCTCTATCGATCTTTGGTTCTCTCCGGCAGTATCGGTACTATTGTGGTACTGATTTTTATTAGGTGCTGTCAATTATCGCACTTTTCTTTCTTTCTTTCTTTCTTTCTTTCTTTCTTTCTTTCTTTCTTTCTTTCTTTCTTTCTTTCTTTCTTTCTTTCTTTCTTTCTTTCTTTCTTTCTTTATTTTTCTGCTAAGTAGCAGAAATTTGATTTTAATCAAGTCACCCTGTAGGTGATTCAATATCCCATTTACAAGGAGCGGCTGATATCATACATCACATTTGCAAGGAGTGCTACCCAGATTTGTGGTTATAGGCGCGGCAGATTAACACGTAAATTGGTCAGCGCTATCGGCTTAAATCTAAGATAAGACGCGGAGTTTGCGTACTCATACGACAGATAACGAGATTACTGTCTGTGTGACACCTGTGGGCAGACAAGTGTGATATAATCGTTTCCGGTCACTTGGTTAAAAGTAATCATGGATTTATTACATTTTAAACAATATGAGTCTACAAATGTGTGCAAGACGTCATATTACCATATGTGAGAGACTGTAGTGAATTTCTAAATACAATATCTAAATTAATATATAAAAATATAGGGCATAAAGGCAAAATAAGAAAGTATAAAAGAATTTTCTGCTAGAACTGTCGGTATCGCCTACGCCTTCAGATTATTATTTGCTAACGAATAGCCGAACAAAACGGTACCCAATTTTTCAAATTCGTCCTTGACATAATCACTTTTCCTAGTTCTAAGAAAATATGTGCCTAAAATGCATTGTGGAACGAGGAGGGGAAAGGATAGATGAAATGCTAATTCGTTTCGCATTGATTTTAAACTAAAAGCCAATACCAGCACAGGGTCAAGCCTTGCCTTAGGGGGTTTCCCCAAAATACGAGGAAAAAGTTAGAACATGTAGACAACTCGTGTCACAAAAACAACCTTAGCTCTTATTTCAAAGGACGTAATTATCACGTAAATAGAGAAGACAGCGCATGGAAAAGAATTGAACGTGTAGTAGACTAAAAATAAAAAACACTAACATAGAAAAAAAAAAACTGTGTACTTCTGAACCAAGCCAACTAGTCCCATATAAATTGTATAGTCGTGTACCTTAGGACTGGCTGACAAAGAATATGGTAGTAGTTACGCAAATAGTCCATTAATTAACTAATTATAGCCATAATACTATAGTGGATCCGACCAGACTGTCAAGTAAAGATCATGCCTGCTTATATTTTTTATGGCATGTTTTGAAAAAAACGACTTTGGGTAAATGAGGTTAAAAGGTACGGGATATTTGATTGGGTGGATTTTGAAGGAAGGCGAAGTATGATTGGTTGACCTAAAACTAAAAATATATTTGCCTTGGAAACATATTGGGAGTTGTTATTTGAAACGATAGATTCAAAAATAAATGTAAACATGGTCCCATTGGACAAAGCAGTAGATATTGGTACGAAACGGGGACTGTTCACTGCCATTTCAAGTAGATTTTGTGTAAAGCAAGATCGATGAGAGCAGGCGGAGAATTTTCTAACACAGGAAAAGCCTGGACATAGGGCAGATCGAAAATGTGCCATATTCTATTGCCTAGTCATCGTTTACTTGTGTTATTTCCTTGCATCTGTGGTAAGATTGATTTTCTTAACATTTTATTTAAAATAAAATTTGAATGTGAGATACTAACATACGACTGTAAGTAAGTGAGTCTATGGCAGACTCAAAACAGAGTCTAGAGATTGATCCAGCATATGAAAGACTATCAGAGAGGTGTAGACCAACTAAATTATATATGATTATCATCAGGAGCATAATACCTATCCTATTGTATGGACAACAGATTATTGCTGGAATTGCAGAGGCGTTGTAACTATTAGGGGAGAGGAATACTGGTATACCTGGTCACATCAAAAGAAACTGGTGAAAGGGATTGTCGTAAAGAGCTGATCTTGCATGTTTGTTTGTAATGTGCCTGTACTGGTTGTTGATTATTATTGTAGGCTGTTGATTACGAAGAAGGCATATCCTTCTGATTTCAGAGGGTTTTGGTTGCTGTCAATAACTGGTGCCAGACTACAGTGGGCCGATATATTCATGCCACAGTCTTGCCTTTTTCGGAGACAACTGTAAACCACCATCATTCTTGAAGAAGTGGGAGCTGAAGGTTGTCGTTCAGCGAAGTGCAGGAAGATTCCTACATCATATTACAAAGATAGGTGCATGTTTCGGCACCTGATCGCTCAACTAACATTACATTAAAAATAAGAGACTGGGAATAGTGATATAAACATTCCATCAGTGCCATAAAAACTTACAAACAACATGCAGAGATGATGATAATAAACAATCAACCAGTGTATACTAGAAGTCACCTCAGTTAGACAATACAACTACACCCTTATATAATAATATGTGTATTATGGTCAGAAGATCCATTGTGTAAATTGATTGATGTAATTAATTTCTATGATTTCACTTTTGATTGTCAGTCCTGATTCCAAATAAATTGGATTCAGGACAATAAATTGAAAAACATTAACTTTACCAAACTTTCAACCACTGACTTACTAAAGATAGTCTTTTAAAGTGTAGTTCGTATGTGATTGTCGTGGTACTGTTGTGTTGTATTAGATAATAAAATAATTTGTGTAATTGTTTATATGTTCAGTTGGTTAATGCAACCTTACACTAACATTTCATAACCCTAGACACCAAACGTAGTCCTCTTACAGTCTATCTAGAATAAGTCTGAATGAGATCATAGTGGTGGTAGTAGAAAGGTGCCCTGGAAATTTACTCTAATATTTATTATATTCAGGGACCTTCACAGCTGACCTCATTCAGTACACTAAGATTTCTTAACAACAAACTGTATTAAATTCAAACCCACCACAGAGACGTGACCTTTTGCAAAATTTGTCCATGTAGGAAATATTTTGAAAGTGCCACACCCGACATGTTTGAAATGATTGAATCTTTCTGATTAGATTCAAAACAACACTGAGGGGGAATATAGGCTGATCATTTCGCAGTTTTATCTCACTGTGAATTTCAAGCTCGCCAAGACCTCAGACCTCGCCAGAGTGAAGACTAGATTCATAATTTCTATTTGTTAACCGGACCTTTTATTGGAGAACCAGATAAGACTTACAAAGCACAGGAAATCTCTTTCAAATTTTAATAAGGAACACCGGGACAAGGAAACTGAAAAAAACACGGAGTCAGAAGGGGCAATCTATTGTAAAATTAAAGACATCCCAGACGCGTGTAAGAGAACAATTCGTCTCTTTTATTCATCTAAGCAAACAAGTCTGTAGCCAGGATTGGCGTAAGTTGTGATGTATATTTCATATTTTATTACTAACATGTGAACTAATATATATATATATATATATATATATATATATATATATATATATATATATATATATATATATATATATATATATATATATATATATATATATATATATATATATATATATATATATATATATATATATATATATATATACAGTACTTTGCAAAAAAAATGGCAGTCATATTGCTCAGCTAAATAAGCTGAAATCTAATTAAATATGCATGTTCTGCCCCACATTTGCACTCCACTGAAGTGAGCAAACACTACCAAAAGTTAAAAAAAATTAGCGTAGAGTAAAGTCCCTTGATAATAGAGCAGACGACAATTTCTAATGCTAGTGGCAGAAAATGGATACAAAGTCAAAGTGTATGTTAATTTCACAGCTTTGGAATGAAGGAAATCAAACATGTTCCAACATTTCTAAAACCTTGAACATTCCTGAACGGACTGTCTACAGAGTTGTGAGTAAATTAAAAGCAGGTAATGGAATCGAGCAAAAAGAAGGTATTGGGAGGCCAAGAATTTTGAACACAAAGGACCATCGGCGTCTCGCCCAAATCGTTCGTTCTGGGCCAATGAAGAGTATAGAAAACATACGGCAGCGCATTATCGAGTTGGGAAGCCCAGAGGTATCTAATGCTACTGTCAGCCAGAAGCTACACAGGATGAATTACACAAAACAGCCTGTAATTTCGTCACCATTGCTCAAAGAGACTCACAAACAGATGCGCTTGAACTGGTGCCACGAACACCAAAATTTGTCATGGGACAATATGATTTTTTCAGATGAATGTTCTGTTTGGTCTTATCCTGCTCAAATAAATATTTGGACGAAAGACTCTGTAACGCCTGTGTACCAGCGACCAAAACATACCCAGAAATTCCATCTTTGGGGAGGGGTGTCAACAAGAGGTGCCACCCCACTGTGTGTTTTCACAGGAATTCTCACGAAAGAAAGGTACATCGACATACTAGAGGGACACCTTCTGCCATTTATGCAGGTCATGTACCCCGATGGGTGCACATTTCAACACGACAATGACCCAAAGCATACAGCTCATACCACCAAAGCATGGCTGCAAGAGAAGAATGCGATAGTGCTGAAGTGGCCCAGCAACAGTCCCGACCTAAACCCAATTGAAAACGTTTGGGCACTACTCAAGAATCATTTTAAAAAGAGTGGACTCAGAGACGTTGAACAATTGAAGAAGGTAGCTGAAAAATACTGGGACAGTCTGACTCACAATTACCTACAAACACTTGTGGGAAGTATGCCTCGCCGCATCCAGGCTTGCCTTGCTGGAGAAGGCAACATTATATTGTACTGAAACCACTGTTAATAGATAGGGGAGATACCAATCTTCCTCTGGACATACAGTTTTTATTATTATTTGCTTCTATGAGTGTGCTGCGTTGCGAAAATATGACTGCCATTTTTTTTGCAAAGTACTGTATATATATATATATATATATATATATATATTACCATGTGAAGTTTAAGGTGTGAAACTCGCTATTGGATGTCAAAGTCATTTGAGGCTGGCAACCTCAGTATCTAGAATGATGATTCATGAACCACCACTGCACGGGCTGGTGATTGCTTTATTGATAGTTTCGTAAAGAGAACTAAAAGCATAAAGTAGTTCCCGGTTCCCTATGGAGCAGGGAGGGAAAGATGAAAAGAAATGATGTACATTCTAAGCATAAGACTTACATTTTCAAAGCCGTGTAAATGTCCCTATAAACATATGCACTTTAAAATTAATATAAGTTTTCAAACTTTAAACCAGTGTAAATGTCTATGTGAAAATATTCATTTTAAATTAATAGAAGTTTCAAACTTTTCCACAAGTGTAAATGTAAAGGAAACATAAATGAATTTATATTGTGAACACTTTTCAAACAGTGGAGAAGTAAATGTAAAACATATTATATCTGTACGTTTAACCTTTTTCATTTAAATGTAATGTAATGCTAAAGCTGTTCAGTTTAAATGTAAAGGAAGTTTTATCCCGAGGGATTAAATTTAATTCTCATCGAGGGTAAATTCTGACATGGGATGGTAGAATAGAAGAGGGGAGGGGCACATAAATGTGTCGGGAAAACGCCACACTCAGAAGAGCGTTTCGTTTCTTTTTCTATTACCAGTTAGTGGTGGTACCAGCAGAAAGTACTATCTCTGGAACCAAGTGAAGATAGAAGTGGACTGACGTTTTGCGAGAAGCCATCATCAGAGGGTCTTATAGACAGACGCAGAACCGACTTAGCCGTTACTACTTGAACGTTCTGGGAACGTGCGGCGCCTGAACTTTGACCAGAGACGAGCGAGAGCAGAGTGAAAGGAACTGACCCAGCGGGAGAAGAAACTACCATTGGCAGCTAAGTGAAAATATCCGTTGCCAAAAGTGACCTCCTTTATTCAGTTAAATCCCATCCAAGTGATTAAACCTTTTCATACATATTCAAATTATTTTCCAACTGTTAAAACTTAAAGTGATTATTAAATTTTGTTATTTGTAATGTTACAAATTTAACTTCGATTTAATCCTTTTAAATGTACTACATGTTTGTCTGAGTCAAACAGAGCTATATATATAATAATAATAATTCCACTGATTAACTCGGCGGTGGGGGCTTAACGAGCTAGAATAAACCATTGCAAAATTCTTCATAAAAGTGTCGGCAGATTATAGAATTAACGTGCCTAGCGACAACCAGCATTGTTTTCGCTTATCTGAATATCATGTGAAGACTCGCATGTGATAGAAGCTTTACTACCCTTCTATCTACATTTCTACCAAGAGTAATCTTTGTGTAAAGATAGACTCCATTGAAGCCTATAATAGATACTCTTGAGATTTGGCCCCTGTTGGACCACTACTGCAAAGCAGGGGAGGCAATACCGTCACAGTACTGTAGACAGAAAGTTGTAGGGAGACCTGATCGCCTACGCCACCAGGCATGGTACTTGATGATGCATGGGACTAGCTACATAACCTACCGCTGCAAGACCATGTTAATGCTTTGTACAGGCTTCCTGCAAATGTACCAAGTGTAGGTCTGGCTCCATACTCTCCATAAGAAGCGAAATGAAAAAATGACGATTCATATATATATATATATATATATATATATATATATATATATATATATATATATATATATATATATATATATATATATATATATATATATATATATATATATATATATATATATATATATATATATATATATATATATACCGCACTTTTGTCGACAGTAAGTAAGTGTAACAAAGCATGCTTGAACCGAGATAACAATTACTTTTGTAATATAAATTAAACTAACCAAAAATTATAGTAATAGTTTCAAGGCTAACCTATACGTTTTATGTGTACTTTAAACCATTTTCGAATGAATGCATATTGTTCGTACTGTAACCAATTTCTTACTGTGTACATTTCCCGCGTACGTTCAACTAGACAGTGTCTAGATGTGGGCGTTGTTCATGTGTTATTGACTACGTGACCCCTGCAGTTCCCATGGGTCTCGAAAGAGACATAGAAAGAGTAAGACTGCTGCCACTTACGCATGTCGTAGAAGGCTGCTATTATGAGGTTGTGCATGAGGCTGGCAACCTCATCGTCTAAAACAAATAGCTACAGAGATCACTGCTCCGTAGAGAAAAGAGGAAAATGATGATGATGATGATGATGATTATATTGATGCTGACGATGATGATAAATTACCTGAAAGTACACGTAGAAAAGACACAGATAAATGCAACGAACGATAACCAGGCTGCACTGGTAGATACGTTCATACAAAAAGTTGAATCATAACTACATCGTGGCATCAATATAGACAAAGTTGACGGAACAAACACCGATATCAAAATAAGAATACACAAGACAAGAACGACTTTCACTGCACAGTGCAATTTTGGGAAATCAAAAGCTTGAAAACAAAAAAACAAACAAAGACAACAAGCAGAAAGCTTGCATTCTTGCAACCGATGGTTGCGCAGAATAAAATGATTGAAGTGGTGTAGAAGATGACTAACGTGAAGCTAATGATGAAAACAGTCAAGCACCAGTGCAGAAGGTGAGGAGAGGACTCTGGAGCTAGATAGGATACACATCAAGAAAACTAGTTAATATCATTCTGGAATCACCAGGGTAAGACCACACACCATCTCCGTTATTTTCCTTGGTCCTTCTTAAGGAGCATGGGGGCCGCCACTGTAGATGGTCCCCTTGCAGGAAACCTGCATCAAGCAGTCACATAGTCTTGTAGCGGTGGTTTTTGTGGCTTTTTGATCTGCATAATGGGGTTTCTCCATCCCCATGAACAATCTCATATAAGTCAAGTACGATAGTTTGAGGGTGAAGTAGTCCTTTCTTTCTTTGTCTCTTCAGAGACCCCCGGCAACTATACGGAGAAATAAAGAGAGGCCCCCGCCCCCGCTCCCCACACCTCTAAAAAAAAAAAGAAAACACGCACACAAAGGGAAGAGAGCTACAGATATACGATATGACACAGAAAAAGACGACAGGGTAAATCCTTCAACTGATGATATAGAACACGAAGGCTAGCCGTATCTTTATTGAGGACCCATGCTTCGCAGGGGATGGAAAGATATTGGTTTATTGATTAACGCCGTCAGACATTTTGAGTATTCTTCTATAACCTTGTAACCACAACCTCTAGAGTCAACATGTAAAGGTTGTCCGAGCAATTAATCTTTGACTTTAAATCCAGTCATTATAATCCTCAACCCCTTTATAGTAGCCCTTAGTCTTTGACTTTAAATTTAGTCATTATAATCCTCAATTCTTTTATTGTAGCCCTTATATTTCACTTATCTTTAGCAACAAACACCCGCACTTCCTTTATAGTAGCCCTTAATCTTTGATTTTAAATTCAGTAACTATAATCCCCATCTCCTTTATTGTAGTCCTTAATCTTTGATTTTAAATTCAATAACTGTAATACTTAACTCCTTTATGGTAGTCCTTAATCTTTGATTTTAAATTCAGTAACTATAATACTGAACTCCTTTACAGTAGCTCTTATTTGTGACTTAAAATTCAGTAATTATAATCGTCTTTACATTTAGTAACTATAATCCTCAATTCTTTTCTGTTGCCCTTAATTTTTTTACTTTAAATTCAGTAACTATAATCCTCAACTCCTACATTATAGCCCTTAAACATTGATTGTAAATTCGGTAATTATAATCCTCAACTCATTTACAATAACTCTTAATCTTTGATTTTAAATTCAGTAATCATAATCTTCAGCTCCTTTATTGTAGACTTTAATCTTTGACTTTAAATTCAGTATTTATAGTCCTTAACTCCTTCTTAGTAGCCCTTACACTTTGACTTTACATTTTGTATCTATAATCCTCAGCTCCATTATAGTTGTCCTTAATTTTCGACAATAAATTCAGTAGCTATAATCCTCACCTCATTTACAGTAACCCTTAATCTTTTACTTAAATTCAGTAATTATACATTTCTACACCTTTAGAGCTTCCGATTGACAGAGTGGTTAGAGCGCTGGTCTCTCGCTGCAAACGTGTCGGGTTCGATTCACGATATAGATACGCTTCAGTCTACCTAGCTGTAAATGGATAGCTAACATTGCACGAGGTAGGGAAAGAAAAGTCAGCGAGGTAGGAAATTGGTCACACCACCTCTCGATGCTGGATCTATTATAGTGAAGTCTCTAACATCTCACTACTCAACGGCAGTATCTGCTATGGGACTACCTTACTTAATGACTTTAAATTCAGTAACTATAATATTTAATCCTCAACTTCTTTATAGCGGCCCCTTAATCTTTGACTTTAAATTTATTGACTATAATTCTCAACTTCCCACTTCTGTTATAATGGCTTCTATTTTTTTACTTTAACTTCAGTAACTATAATCATCAACTCTCTTATTGTAACCCTTAATCGTATACTTTAAATTCAGTAATTATAATCCTCAACTCTTTCATAGTAGTCCTTAATCTTTGCTTTAAATTCATTGACTATAATTCTCAACTTCTTTATAATGACCCCTGTTCTTTGACTTTAATTTCAGTAACTATAATCATCAATTCTTTTATTGTAACTATTAATCGTGTACTTTAAATTCAGTAATGATAATCCTCAACTCTTACATAGTAGTCCTTAATCTTAATCTCTAAATTCAGTATCTATAATCCTCAACTTCTTTAAAGTAGCCATTTATCTTTGAATTTAAATTCAGTAACTATAATCGTCAACTCCTGTGTAGTAGTAACGCTCACGTCTTGAACGAATATGTGCGTCGGTTGACAAGTCAAGCACGTGTAACCGTTTCAAACACAATATGTTCTATGTAGTGTCTTACTTCTATTTGTTTGTCTGCTTTTCTGCCTATTAGTTCGTCTGCCTGCCTGACTTAAGACCATCTGTCTAACGTCAGTTTCTATCTCCTGTCTGTCTGTTTGCTTGATATCTGTCCGTCTATTTAACTATACGTTTTGTTTCTGTGTTCATCCAGTCTGTCTTTCTGATCACTTGCTTGTCTGTCTTTTTTAAACTATATGTATGTTTGTCTTCAGTCAGTCTGTCTTTCTAATCGGCAGACACTCTGTCCGTCTATCTAACTATATGTTTTTCTGTGTTCTTTTGTCTGTCTGTCTGGTTATGGATTCGCCTGTCTGTCCGTTTATTTATCTATATATTTGTGTGCGTCTGTCTTCAGTATGTTCATCTATTTGTTCACGAGACTAACTATCTGTTTGTCTCTTCCTGGCGTTTATCTGCCTGTCTTTCTGCATACTTATCCACCTCACAGTTTGTCTTTCTACTAGCTTGGAAGAAACAAAAATTGTGTTACCATAACTCAGAATGTCCCGTATAGTTCCTGGGAATCTCTGAAGGGACAAAGAAAGTATGTGACTACTGTATCCATAGACATATCGGACAATGCGACCAATATGACGCTGTGCACGGGACTGGAAATCTCATCATGTACAACAAATTGCCATAGTAACCACTGCTGCAAGATCACGTGAATGTTTGGTGCAGGCTTCCTGCAAGGGAACCAGCTGCAGTGCAGGCTATATGCCCCGTAGGGAGCGCAATGGAAAATGATAAATAATAACTTATAATGACCATAATGTTATCTTGGCTAGACAGAACATTGTGAGGCCATGTTTGCATTTAAAAATAGAACTAGGACCGGAAGGAAGTACAGAAGAACAGGAAAAAAAATGAAATGACGGCACTTCGATTTCTGATCGAACTTGTGATTTGCTGAGGTGGAACATCAAATAAAACCCCGTTTTATTTGCGTCACCCATAACCTCCAGCCCTCTGTTGGCGGCACGTGCATTGTTCCAGGAAGTTCCGAGTCTGAGGGACTGTTTTTTTTTTTTGTGTTGAGAAATGTGTGCTTTGCTCAGGAAGGCTGGAAATTTTTAGAGAAAAAGAGAGAAACAAAACGGAAAGCGTGAGAGATGATAATGAAGATATTGACAATAATGAAAAAAAGAGTCCGTGTTCTTTTTTTCAGCAAATGTTCTGCTTGTTAGCGCTGCGTGACTGTTTCCAGCTCGGCATTTCCCGGGTGCCAAAATTTTGTTTAAGGAAATGCTGCCAAATATTAGGGCGTGAATGTCAGGGGAATTACTGCCTGTGTGACAGTCTGTGATTGAGTATTCGGTTAACTGTGTGTGTGCTAGTCAGTGTACGAATGTCCGTGTTTTAAAGTCCCTGCATAATTGTTTATGACTGAGAGTCCATCTGTAAATAAATGTGTTTAAGTGCGTGTTTTATGGTCCTTAAGTTAATAAACATTAGCTCGAGTGGCTGAGTTATTAGACTACTTACTTCTCGATGCAAAGTTACCGGGTTGAAACCCAGCTGTAAATGGGTACCTGATTCTTCTCTTGAGTTAGGGAAACGAAGAAGGGAACAGGTCATCTTAACACATAAAGCTGAGACAAATTATAGTGAAGTCTCTAACATTTCACTCCCCTGTGGCTGTATCTGCTATAGAACTACCTTCACCGTTGTCTAAGTGAATGTACAAAGATTAATTTTTACGTGACAGTAATTGAATGTATCCGCGGGACAGTGTATGTATGAATTAATTTATGAGACAGCCCTTGTATAAATTGGTTCATTGAGCAATCTGTGTATTTATCAGTCGGACAGTCCGTATATGAAGGGGTTCGTGGGACGGTCCTTGTATGAATGTCTGTGTGACATTGTGTATGAAACATCCATGTATGGGTCGTGTGCGTCGTTGTTGTTGTTGTTGTTAAGATCCCATAGCTGCTGAGCATGTTTACTCTTGGCAGCCCAATGCCATTCTTAGAAAAGTGCAGGTTTTCTGCAGTTGTTCCAAGGTTCCATAAGGTGAGTTGGTGATTGTCGGGGTTATCTGTAATAGTTTT
Organism: Oreohelix idahoensis; assembly: GCA_024509875.1. Classification (NCBI taxonomy): domain Eukaryota; kingdom Metazoa; phylum Mollusca; class Gastropoda; order Stylommatophora; family Oreohelicidae; genus Oreohelix; species Oreohelix idahoensis. The sequence continues at coordinate 185,695 of JAMPIV010004990.1, forward strand.
TTCCTGGCGTTTGTGAGTGGTGGACACTCCATGAGTAGGTGTCTGGTTGTTTCATAAGGATGAGAGTGGTGTCTGCACATGGGTAGGTGCTGAGGGTTAATAAAGGTTAAATGGCTAATGACGCTGGCGTGACCTGTTCGAAACTAAAAGATAAGACTTTGATTTCTCCTGTTGAGTCTGTTTATGTTGTCGTTGTCTTTTGGGCAGGTCATTTCAATAAAGACATTTCGGCCAGTCAGCCCGTTGGCCTGTCTGTTCAGCCAGATTTCCCTTGTGTTGTTTTTGAGAATCTGTTTGGCTGTTCTCATGCTGCAGGGTCTGTCCTTTTGTTGTTTAGAGGCTCCTGTTTTAGCAAGTCCATTAGCTGTCTCATCTCCTCTTAGACGACTGCGCCCAGAGATCCACTGGTACAGTGGGATAAGGCCAAGTTGCTAATCGCTCATCCTGTTTAGTATTAATTATGATAAGGTACTGTAAATGTGTGTAACTGTTATTGCACTGTTACAATGTTGGGATTTTATTTTATTGTTATTTTATTATTTAAGTAATATTTAAGATAAATGTGAGAATAAATGGATTCAGTATGGAAGATGAGAGAAAGGAATGGCAGAATGTTAGACGGGCCTGCGTGCCCAATTCTAAACCCTTTGAAAACAAAGTTCGTTCGTTCGTTCGTTCCTGTAAGAAAGATGTCTCTGTTTTCATATGGAGTCCGTTTAAGTTCTTCCAAAACAGACATGAAGTCAGTGAAAATCACAAACGTCTGATTGCTTTTATTATTTATGGTAAAACTGTTGGTGTAGTAATTCAATGCCTGTTTTGATGGCCTCAGCCTCCGCTTCGTAATATGAAGTTTTCACCACAGGAGTCACAGAACTCATACGTGGATCCATCCGGTACTTCAGGTAGACGCCATACCTTGCAAAAGAGGTGGTTTTGAAAGCTAAACCATCTGTGTAGGCCTGGATTGGTGATGCTGAGTATGGTCTCTAAAGCCCACGTCTTCAAGACTGTTGGTAGTGTTTCCTTGTTGGCCGTTTTATCAATCAGTTACATTTTGATAGTTGGTTGGTGGAAGTTCTCACAAAGGGGTTGTCTAAAGTATTTGTTTTCAGGTCTCTCTCTCTCTCTCTCTCTCTCTCTCTCTCTCTCTCTTTTCAGATAACAGTAACCTTGGTAACTATAGACCAATTTCTCTTTTATCATCGCAATCTAAACCACTAGAAAAACACATACATAAAACAACACTACAGTACCTAGTTAGCAATGACTTGCTAATTGACAGTCAGTCAGGGTTTAGACAAAAGCATTCATGCCACACAGCTCTAACTAAGATGATAGACAACTTGCACCTAAACATCAATAACGATAACATATGTGGAGCAATCTTTGTAGACTTTAGGAAAGCATTTGATATGTTAGATCCCACTGTTTTAATAAGGAAATTAAAAACAATGAAAAGTAACTGTTATTGTACTGTTACAATGTTGGGATTTTATTTTATTTTGTTATTTTATTATTTAAGTAATATTTGAGATGCTTGTGAGAATTAATGGATTCAGTATGAAAGGAAGGGCAGAATGTTAGACGGACCTGCGTGCCCAATTCTAAACCCTTTGAAAATAAAGTTCATTCGTTCGTTCGCTCTTGTGGGAGATGATGTTTATCGTTTTCCTCTTTGACTATGTCCAGGAGAGATAGTTGTTTCAGTCTTCGTGTTAGTTTCCAACTGTCGATCAGTACTTTGTTTGGGTGGTCTTTCTCTTGTCTCCTGCATCCCTCAAGAGCTTCAGTCAGTGTTCTTTTGCGCCTGACATCCAGCCGCTCTATATTGGCATCTATCTTCCATGCGGCTGTGGGTGTTCATCTCATCCCTCAACTAATTAACCCGAGAGCTTGGTTCTACCCACGATCTAGAGATGAGATGGTGTTAGTACTCACCATGGTCTAGAGGGAGAGGCTATAGTCTATCACTGATCTCACATAGCCGAGGTAAAGTTGACAGAGAGTCTGTTTATCCGCTCCCCAATTTGTACTAACTAGCCGTTTGATGAGGTTTAGACGCTTACATGCTTTTTCTCTGAGGTTGTAGATGTGTCCATCTAGTTTCAATTGTCTGTCCAGTTTTAGTCCTAGATAGACTGGGCACTCCTCTTTTGTTAGTGTTTCCCCATTCAGTTTGATGTTGATGGTTTTTTTTTTTTGCTATTTTGTGGCTGCGGGAGAAAATGGTGTTTACAGTTTTATGTGTATTGATTTTAAGTTTCCACAATCGTGTGCTTAAAAATGTAGAGTTAATAAGAATGAAGAAAAAAAAAAAGATGAGCAGCGATTATTAGTACATATCCTGATACATGATACCTGATACATGATATACGATACCTGATACATGATACCTGATACATGAACGTCCGATTGACAGAGTGGTTAGAGCGCTGGTCTCTCGCGGCATAGGTTCCGGGTTCGATTCACGGTACCGACACGCTTCTGTTTACCAAACTGTAAATGGGTACCTGACTTTGCACTTGAGTTAGGGAGGGAAAATGCAGTGAGGAAGGGAACTCCCCCACGGCCATATCTGCTATAGGACTGCCTTTTTTATTAACCATAATCTCATAACGAGAAGGTACAGACTATCATAAATGGGTGCTTGACTACAGAGAAGAAGGATTGAAGTGTTATGATAAAATTACTGATGTTAAACTGATGACAAGAACCAGAGAAGTGCCAGTGGGACAAGAGATGACAAGAACCAGAGAAGTGCCAGTGGAACAAGAGATGACAAGAACCAGAGAAGTGCCAGTGGAACAAGAGATGACAAGAACCAGAGAAGTGCCAGTGGAACAAGAGATGACAAGAACCAGAGAAGTGCCAGTGGAACAAGAGATGACAAGAACCAGAGAAGTGCCAGTGGAACAAGAGATGACAAGAACCAGAGAAGTAGAACCAGTGGAACAAGAGATGACAAGAACCAGAGAAGTGCCAGTGGAACAAGAGATGACAAGAACCAGAGAAGTGCCAGTGGAACAAGAGATGACAAGAACCAGAGAAGTGCCAGTGGAACAAGAGATGACAAGAACCAGAGAAGTGCCAGTGGAACAAGAGATGACGAGAACCAGAGAAGTGCCAGTGGAACAAGAAATGACAAGAACCAGAGAAGTGCCAGTGGAACAAGAGATGACAAGAACCAGAGAAGTGCCAGTGGAATTCCTTTTTCTTCTACTTTCAAAGAAAGCAGTCGTCAGCTTGGGGCTATTAGTATTTCCATAGAGTTTTTCTAAGAATGGTACTGGTGTCGGCCATATGTGCTTTCTCTGTTCCTCACATGTTTGGCATCTTTGAAGCAGATGTTCAGCAGTCATTTTACCAGTGCCACAGTTACACTCATCGGTAGTTCCTATCTTCAGCTTGTTGAGTAGATGGGATCATGCTATGTTGTGGCCCGTCCAGAGTCTGAAGATTACCACTTATTCTCTTCTGCTGAGCTGGTAGTTTGCATCATTTTGAGTGCGGCCTTGATGCTCAGCATTGTCACGGGATTTACTCCCCTTTCTCTGCACTGATGCCCCAACAATAGCCAAACATATCAACTGAGATTCTTCAAAGGTGTCTACCTTTCGCTCAAGATTCAATGTGAATTGAAGAATGGTGCTTCAGTTCAAAAGAGCCTCATAGGAATGTAAAGACGTCAAGTACTACGGCTTATAGGATTCATGCCGTGTAAACATTCTATCTTTCCTGACCTTCTATGAGCTAGGATTTTACTCGTTTCGATGAGCCCCCAACTGATTTAACTCAATAAAATATAACTTTAATAGCTCTATTACATGTATTTAAAATGACTGAGACATTCGGATGCAGTTCACTCAAAATGGCTAAATCAACTATAAATTTGTATATTTACAGATAACAAATTTGATAATCAAATTGTTAATATTTGCTAACAAGTGTGAAATAAATAAGGGTGAGGTGAATTTAGATAGCCTTTAAAATTTCCTCACAAGAGATAGTCTTATTTGAAAAAAACATCCATTAGTAGAGAGTTTACTTGGCAGCTTTGAATGTGTACTTAGCTGCCAGTAAGATGTCGGTTGGTTTATGCTCCAGCCGATGCTTGTTCTTTGCAGGTAATGGACTGGTTCACTCTCGTCACTGGTGAAGTATGGTTGCTGCAACACGTCCACGTAGTATCGTGGGGTAATTGCGAAGAAGGTCCAGCGTCTGTAAAGACTTGTCTGCTGTAGTTGTCTAGCTTTAACTGCAGGCCACTTATACCGCTCACTTATTCCACAGATAGCACCACAGATTAGTACCATTGACTAGTATCAAGAAATAAGAGAGAAACAAATACCCTCCTGAGTTTTGGGTTTCCTGACACAAAATCAGGTGTGCCCACGCCCTTTTTCATTCAACTATCCAATCTGCCTCACAATGTTACCCTCTCTGAGCATTAATATTAATCTCAATGACTGGAAAACATCCACTGCATTTATATTGAACATGGTTACATTTACATTTGCACTGGTTGAAAAGGTTAACAAAACAAGTATTTACATCAGTTCTATCATCATCCACCCCCTGCTCCACATGGAACTTGGGATTATCTCTGCTTTTTGTTCTCTATGAATAACCCGCATAAATCAGCTACCAGCTCTTGCAGTGGTGGTTCACGAAACCATCTTTTTATTGCTGAGGTCGCCAGCCTAGTATGACTTGGACAGCCACTAGCAATTTTCACATGTTAATAAACGCAAAATATAGTATTATAAAATGTACAACTTACCCCAAAATATCTTTGGGAATACAGACTTCTGGCTCAGAGAAATAGTTAAGATTGCTCAAGAAGCCTCTTACACGTGGTCTAGGATGTTACTTTACAATAGACTCCCATTATAACTTAGGGTTCAGGTTCCTAGGATTCCGGGCTTTCTGTATTAATAAAGGTGGAGTTGTTGTTGTGTAAATCTACAAGATGTTCTGTTATCTACACGTTGTCTAGTCCTTTAAAGTGGAATCCTGATTCTATTGCTTATTCTGGCTTGTCTGGCTGTCATTCATCCGTCCAGCCAACTTTATCAACGACTTGGTCAGACAGAAACTATAATCAGTGATAAGATAATCGACTGTGACCAGCCCAAGGTTGTTTACTTATTAATCCGGTCGCTCACACACACTGTCTGGGCGGAAATATGTTACAGCTAATACGCAACAACATTTCACTCCATAGATTCAGGTGTTAATATGGGTTCAACGACGGATTGATTATGATAATCCTCGAATAAGTCCCGACATAACAAGAACTGACGGAAATGAGTGTAAATTGTCACAAAACGGGGCGATCTTTGTTTCTCTCCGGCAGTATCGGTACATTTGTGGTACTGATTTTTATTATGTGCTCAAAAGTATCGCACTTTGCTTTCTTTCTTTCATCGTTATTTTCCTGCTAAGTAGCAGATATTTGATTTTATCAAATCATTCGACACTCCTCTCTGTGATGTTACCGGTTTGTTACCCGGTCAACCTAGCTTGCGGTGAGCAACTGAGATAAGATAGTCACCGGCGTGTTTAGATTGAACCGCTGATAAGATGCCTCGGTTGGTAACCCAGATGGGCAGACACGGAGTTTTGCGGACTCATCCGATAAATAACGAGATTACTGTCTGTGTGAAACATGTGGGCAGACTAGTGTGACTTAACCGCTTCCGGGCCGACTTGTTATGACACCATTACTTTCTAATAAAGTAATAAGTATTACAGCTTACACTTGTTGTCATGTGAGTTCCCCGATCTGTCTGTAAGTTTGTACACAAGGGCATTGGACATCATATTACTATACATGGGAGACGTGACCTTTGCAAAATTTTTCCATGTCGGAAATATTTTGAAAGTACCACACCCGACCTGTTTGAATAGGATTGAAGCGTTTATTTAACTCCATAACAAACGAAGGGGTGGGAAGATAGGAATATAGTCTGACCATTTCGCAGTTTTATTTCACTGTGAATTTCACGCTCGCCAAGACAACATCAGACCTCGCGAGAGTGAAGACTAGATGTATAATTCCTTTTTTTTAACCCGACCTTTTATTGGAGAACCAAATAAGACTTACAAAGCATAGAAAATCTCTACATTTTAATAAGGAACACCGGGACTAGGAAACTGAAGAAAGACACGGAGTCAGAGGGAATTGAAGTTAAAATTAACGACCCCCAGTACACGTGAAAGAAGGCAGCTGTCAGTGCTTTTTTATTTTTTATGTCCTCTGAGCAAAAACGTCTGTGAGCCAAGATTGGCGTAAGTAGCGCATTTTTCATTCTATGTTTCATTACCAACATGTGACATAACATATATATATATATATATATATATATATATATATATATATATATATATATATATATATATATATATATATATATATATATATATATATATATATATATATATATATATATATATATATATATATATATATATATATATATATATATATATATATATATATATATATATTACCCAGTGAATTTTAAGGTGTGAAAATTTCTACAGGACGCCCAAGTCATTTGAAGCTTGCAACCTCAGTATCTAGAATGATGATTCATAAACCCTAACTGCATGGGCTGGTGATTGCTTTATTGATATTTTCGTAAAGAGAACTAAAAGCATAAAGTACTTCCAAGTTCCCTATGGAGCAGGGAGGGAAAGATGAAAGAAATGATGTACAATCTAAGTATAATACTTACAGTTTCAAAGCTTTTCACTCATTGTAAATATAAACGAAAAAACCTATTTATGTTAAAATTAACAGAAGTTTCAAACTTTTCAACAAGTGTAAATATAAAGGAAACATAAATGAATTTATATTATGAACACTTTTCAAACCGTGGAGATGTAAATGTAAAACATATTATATCTGTACGTTTAACCTTTTCATTTAAATGTAATGTAAAGCAAAAGCTATTCAGTTTAAATGTAAAGAAAGTTTTATCTCGAGGGATTAAATTTAATTCTCATCGAGGGTAAATTCTGACATGGGATGGTAGAATAGAAGAGGGGGGCACATAACTATGTGTCTGAAAACGCCATACTCAGAAGAGCGTTTCATTTCTTTTTCTATTACCAGTTTTTGGTGGTACCAGCAAAAAGGACCATTTCTGGAACACGAAGGGACGAGTGGCTACGCTTTAAGACGGAAGACCAGCTTTGAAGACCCTCCTAGACTTTCCTGAGAAACGAGCTTCACCCTACGAACCTTGACCAGAGACGAGTGAACGCAGTGTACAGAAAACCAACTCATCCGGAGGAGGAGGATCAGAATCGTCACTGGCAGCTAAGTTAATCCATATGCTGCCACTTGAACCTCTTATCAAAAACCATCACCCTAGTGATGACAACTTCATTTTGTAATTAACTATTATTCCATTCTTTTAAACTGTTAAACTTAAAGTGATTATTAAATATTGTTATTTGTAATTATGCCAATTTAACTTCGATTCAATCATTTTAAATGTACTACATCGTTGTCTCAGCCAAAGTTACTAAACACACACTCTAAACAGAGCTATATTATAATAATAATTCCACTGATTAACTCAGGGGTGGGGGCTTAACGAACTAGAATAACCCATTGCTTAAATTCTTCACAAAAGTTGTCGGCAGATTCCAGAACTAACGTGCTCAGCAAATGCCAACATTGTTTTCGCTTATCTGAATATCTTGTGATTACTCCTTTGTGGTAGAAGTTTAATTAACCTTCTATCTACACATCTACCAAGATTAATCTTGTGCGCCGGTAGATACCTTAGAAGCCACTATTAGATACTCTTGAGTTTTGACCACTGTTGGACCACTACTGCAAAGCAGGGGAGGCAATACCGTCACATAAACAATGAATCGAAAATACCAAATACTGTCAGAGGTGGGGAAAAAGAAAGCGAAGAGCACATAATGAATTACAGGATGGCACAGGTAAATGTGACGTTCGGGGTTATTTTGTCACAACTTGCAAGCCAAGCAGGAGAAACTTGAGCTCATGATTTCAACTCAACGCCTTTCGGAATGTCAGAAAAGCCACAGGAAAAGCCTAGATCTACAGTGTAGATAATACAAAGGCCTCTTCAATTGGGTATTGCTGCAAAAGAGCTTCAAGCTCAGCAGCCCTAGTTAAACAACAACAACAACTTACACAACATTGCATTCATAACGCACCATCTGAGGGTAATCTCTTCGCAGCTAAGGCCGGACTGGAGCTTATCGTCAGGGGAAACTGGATCGAGACTCTGAAGGGTGATCAAAATCAGGGGTCAGCAAACTGGACGATAGCGTTCTAACGGTTGACTGTAGGGGTAGAGTTCGTAGATCTTCGGTGTAAGAGGAGGAAAAAACGACGTGTTAACTAGGTAACGTTCCAATTACACCCCCCCCCCCCAATCCCCCGACTTTACCCCATCATCTTTCAAAAGCACGGTATTCCCAGAATTCAAGGTACATTGTCCGCGTTGTGGTGAAGTGGGATGTTATAAATATGTATAGGGGACTTAGTGTACTGACTGAGATCAGCTGTGAAGGTATATATATCTAATAAGAGTAGTGTATGATATATAACCTTACTTGCTGCCACATATGTACACCTCAGTCAGAATTATTCTGGAATAGTGTGATGACTACGTTGTATGTCTAGGGTATGTGTATGATGAAGTGTAAGTCATAACAACAACAGACAGATAAACAATTTAATTTATTCCACCACACTTGACAACACTGTGACACTCACATACATATAACACTCTAAAGGATATCTTAAAGGAGTCACTGATAACTTTTCAAATAACAATATGTATTCATTGCGGTTATGAATGAATATGTGTCCTGATTCAAATACAAAGGGAACCAGGAATCACAATCAATTTTACTTACAAGTTATATGTACAGAATTTATCAATATGAATATTGTAATGACATATATTATTAAAAGTATCCTATGTGTGTCAGTTGTGTAGTAGTAATATGAGGTAATACTGGTTTTGTTTTGTTCAAGCTCTGTTGGTATTTGTCATCATGACTTCAATAGTTTGTCTTTATGGGAACTATTATTGGAGATGTTCTCAGTTCCTGATATTAACACAATTTAATTCCCCTCTTAATGTTATTTTTACAAGGTCATTTTAAGCTGGGGGTACATAATTTTGAGCTCAGCTGGCCACATCAGCTTATCTTGCGTGATGGCGGCAGGAACAGACTCCTCTGCTCGACTCTCCCCTCGGCTCTGGAGACACCTCACTGATAGCTAAATGGACCAAGGAGTATGCTGTCCGACTCTGGATTCAGCAAAGCTCTGACCAGGTGCTGCTCAATACCATCAAGACCACGGTCCCTGAAAACAAGAAGGATGTACCTTCTACTTCATAACTAATTTATACTCTCTTTTTACACTGAGCACAATACATCACAAACATTGAGTTCAGAGCGTTAGGCCAACTGTCAGCTTCATCTGAAATATTTTATACCAGTATTTACCTCCTTAATGGTTACCACGCCTCTGCACTTCCAGCATTATTTCTGTCTAATCAATAATCTAGGTGTCAGTGTACTGTTTGGCCATTCCATGCAGTTTTACTTTCCTCCGACACCTTCTGTTCAGGCGGGAGCATTATAGGCTTTACATCATGTTTGCTACTGAACTACACATATATACAGGCATAAATTAACAATTCACATTCAATTTTCATTAAAAGATACTGAATGTTTCAAGCTTACCACAATTCATGGAAACAAACACAGATACGTTGATTAGCAATGAATTCTGGCACAACTACTGGCACAAATTCCCATCTGCTTATGTTCCAGGCTTTTATTTAGCAAAAATATGAGCTGGCTTCAACGCACTGTTGCTTTATCAAGCTTATTTGACTAGTGGTCTCGAACTAACGCTCCTAAGTGAGTATATCAGCGAGTCTAGCCAATGGAGCCACGTTTCGACAAGTATTTGAAAAAAATTTTAACTTCCTACGTCTCCCCTAACAACCAAAGATAGTATTTATAGCCCGACTAATCGTGTTTAGCCTTACATATCATTCCAGCCAATCAGTTCAAATGTAACTTGTGGCCCATTTCCCGTACAATGGTGGTGTAAAAAAATCTACCACTGAGCGATTCTGATTTTGGGTGTTGTCTGACAGCACCATCATTTTATTTTGGCTATAACTTGTTAATTCCTAGACTATTTGCATAACGCCGTACATATTCTTTGTCAGCAAACCCTAAGGAACCCAAATATATATATTTAATAGAGCTAAGTGGCTGCGTTCAAAATATGCAATTTCTTCTACCTCCTGTTTCGAAGATGTGCTGTCTGGGTACTGTAATGTTTTCAAACGTAAACCCATATAATGTTATCTTTTCTAATAAGCGTTTTTTCGTGATTTTAAAACCTAACTCTGGGAAGGGTAGTGAATTTATCACTGTCCGTCCGAAAAAGTTAGTGCATGTGGCCTTACACGCGTGATAGTAGTAATTGTGTATCGCGTTACGCTTGTTGGGGGTGGCATTAATAGCGAGACGCGTGTTTAATTTTGCATGCGTTCCTGATTTTATTCGCCCCTCTCTCTTTCTATTTGAGTCCATCTGTTCGTTCGTTTTGGTAACGTAATATAATTAATGTTAGGATTAATCTAGGTCATTACGCAGTCTGCCTCTCAATGTTTTTCTTAGAAATACAGCACACGTTTCATTGAAGAAAGCGGGTAATAATATAGTAGGCTTTTACTATCAACGTGAAAGCGTTACAATTTGCAGACGAAGCAGAAAACAAGGGGGATTTCGAGTACATTCCTTGTGACAGCACTGTTATTTTACCATTGCTCTTTTCTTTATTAGATTTATTTGTTAGGCTTTATGTTTACCTTCTAATTTATATATGTGGATTAGAATATTCCACGACATCTCCCCTCTTAAAACAGACATTATATGTCAGTCCTTTATTCTATATACACATAGAGAAATTTATTATTAGTTCTGGGGTTTACGGTGATTCTCATCACACGGATGGCGGCTTAAGAAATCCGCTCCCAAATTTGTTTTTCCAGATATATACTCAATGCTAAAATTATATGGAGCCAAAAGTAAAGACCATCGGAGTAACCTGGAGTTCTCATGCCTAGCCTGTGCTAGAAACGATAAAGGTTTGTGGTCTGTTTGCAACTTAAAGGCCTTCCCATACAGATAAATATTGAATTTCTTTATTGCCCATATTACTGCAAGACATTCTTTTTCGCTAGTTGAGTAATTGATTTCAGCTTTATTCAATTTTCTGCTAGCATATGCCACTGGGCTTAATTCCCCATCCAATGCATCGGATTTCTGTAGTAGAGTTGCACCTAACCCAATATTACTTGCATCCGTCCTTACTATGAATTCTTGACTTAAGTCAGGTAATTTCAAAATGGGTTTACTTGTGAGCTTTTCCTTCAATTCTTGGTAAGTCATTTCACATTGTGGTGTCCATGTAATGCGATCTGGATGTCCTTTACGTGTCAAATCAGTTAACGGTGCACATATGGAATTAAAGTTTTTGATATACTTCTGGTAGAAACCACATAATGAGACAAAGGATCTCACGTCCTTCTTGGTTTGTGGTCTCGGGGCTTTCTGTAGTTTCTCTAAATTCTTTGGGTCAGGGGTCATGTTTCCCTGATAAACTGTGTGTCCCAAAAATTCCAATTCTTTACATCCAACGCAACATTTGGTTGGTCGGGCTGTTAAATTTGCCTCCCTAAGTCGATTAAACAGCATGTTCAGAGAGTCAATGTGTTCCTCAAATGTTTCTGTTGCTATCAGGATATCATCCATGAAATTTGTTATACATGGATTATTCAGAGGGTCCAATAATTTTCTCATCATTCTAGAGAAGACACTAGGCGCATTCTTCAATCCAAATGGCAATCTATTAAACTCATAGTGTCCTTCTGAAGTACTAAAAGCTAGGTATGGTCTAACCTCAGGCTTTACTGGAATCTGATAATATCCTTTACTCAGATCCACTTTGGAGAAATATTTAGCTTTATTTAGTTTGGCAAACAGCTGATTTGTATCCGGCAATGGATCCACCTGTCCTTCTGTAATAGCATTCAGTCTCCTGTAATCTATACAGAGTCTATGTTCTCCAGAGGGCTTCCTTAAGAGTACAACACCGGAACTATACGAAGATTCACTGTGCGAAATAATTCCTTCCTTCAACAGATAGTCTATCTCTTCCTTCAAAGCTTTCTCCTTAGCAAACGGAATCGAATATGGTTTCATACAGACAGGTGTGGGGTCTATCAGTTTCATATCATATTCCAATAGGTTTGTATGCCCTGGTCGGTCTGTTAACACCTCTGCATGATTATTTAGAACCTGTTGCACTCTCTCTTTCTGAGTTTTCGTTAAATGTGTACTGATTTTCACCTGTGCTGCTGTCTCACAGGGGTGTAATGGATACTCAAATGATGAAAGTGGTTCCTTTTTCATCTCCATGGCGATGGACAAGGTCAACAAGTGTGTCTCCTCCTGATGTTCTCTTTCCAAATATTTCTTCAGGAGATTCACATGATAGATTTTTTCTTTCCCCTTCTTATCTATCTTATAATTTGTTCTAGATACCTTCTCTAAAACTGTATATGGACCCTGCCATCCAATTTGTAACTTATTCTGACTCCCGGGCAAAAGAAGCAGTACTTTCTCTCCCACAGCCAAATTTCTGTCTTTCGCCTTCCTGTTATAATAGGCAGCATGTTTCTTCCTGGCTTGTTTCAAATTTTCATTGGCAAGTTTCCAACCAGTTTTTTTAAACGAGTGGTCAGCTCATTCACATATTGGTATGAAGATGTAATGTTTTCCTCTGCCTTTTCATCAGTCCACGTTCTTAACAAAGCTACATATGGACCTTTAATTGTGTGGACCTATTTGTCCATGCACCGGTATGGTCTCTTCCACTCGAAGCTTTATAGTGATGATTTTTCCTCCCAGAATTATCATTCACAAAACGACCGCTACCAATTTTTTCTTTTGGGGCTGTCTCCCCACTTAAAATTCTTGATGAGAGATTTCCTCTCTACATCTTCTTCCTCCAGTTTGTTTAAGTCCGATTGAGGGATTGTCGGCTTATCCTGGGGTAAGACATCTTTTTGCACTCTCCGCATAGTGGCCATTGTAAAACAGTTAAGTGAAGCTTGTCCGTGAAAAGGGGCTTCCCATTCCATTTGGTCCACTTTATCAAATCTATTTTTTCTTTTTATTATCAGGCCTAATTTTGCCCCGTGGCGTGTCCAGGTCCTGATCCATGTTCCCACTTGTGGGTGTTCCCTCATGTGCTATGCTACACATTTCTACAAAATTCTCAATGTCCCATCTTGCTTTGGGCCAATAATAATTGTGAGCCACCTTTTGAATGATGGTACCTATCTTCTCATGGTCCCCATCTGGTTTCACATGTAGGCTCCTTATTAATTCTGTCCTATATCTTTTAGGAAGTACCAGCTGTCCGTGACCTTTGGATCTAGCTCCAGTCTTCCTATACATCAACTTGTTTTTCATGTAAAAATCTCCCTTGCCTGGAGTTGTATGACAAGTTGACAATTTTCTGAAACAAGGCTTGAGTGTTTTATCCCCAGCCTGTGCCTTCCTCATCTCTTCTGGAGTGGTATCTAACATAATATCCTCCTCCTGTCTTGAGGTCGACCTGACCTGAAGGGTTGCCATATACACAGGTTTCCTTCTGCAACGGTCAGTGTCATGATTGTCCATCTGACAATTTTTACACCACCTTTTTCCTTGGTTGAAAGATTTTCTTTCATCATATTTCCTTTCATCGAATTGTGGGAATTTATTTTTATTTTCATACCGTGGCCTATCAAATTGGTGCTTACCTTTGTTTTGATCCCTAGGATCAAATTTATTAAAGTTCTGTGGTGCCCTAAAGTTATCCACTTGTTTCTTTTTATTTTCTGTTACCTCTGCTTGAGCTGCTTGATACCTTTCAGCAACATTTAGCAACTCACCCAGCCTCTCTGCACCTTGTTCCATGAGAAACTTTCTCAGGTCTGGAGCCATGGACTCTCTTAATTGCTCTATAAGGACCATTTCCTTAAGATCTTGGGTTTTCCCCAGAGAAGTCCATTTCTCCAAGTATGTCTCTATTCGTGCAGAAAACTGGTGATAGGTTTCACCTGACAGTAGTTTAGCATTCCTAAATTTTTTCCTATAGAATTCTGCATTCTTTTCATATCTTAACAAAAGAGCCTGCTTTAGCATGTCATAATTTTCCTGATCACCTCTACTCATTTTTGCAAAAACTTCATAAGCTGCCCCACGAAGTCCCTGAGATAACTTTAAGCTCCACCTTTCTCTCTCTAACCCATACGTGGTAGCTAATAGTTCATACCTATTTAGGTAGTTCTCTATATCATCGTCTTTCTCAACAAAATGATCTAAATGAAAATTCATAGCTGAGGTTGAGGCTCCTTGGCTAGCAGTGGCATCAGAGGCAAAGGGACTGGCACCATTTTCAGGAGCATGGCCCTGAAACTCAAACTCCCTTATTCGTAACTCATGTTCCCTTTGTAATCTCTTATCTTCTGCTTCCCTTTCTGCAGCTAATCTCTTGTCTTCCCTTTCTGCAGCTAATTTCTTCTCTTCCCTTTCTGCAGCTAATTTCTTCTCTTCCCTTTCTGCAGCCTGTCTTCTTTCCTCGGCTTCCAATGCTTTAGCCTCTTTGTCAGCCTCAATCTGCAACCTCTTAGTCTCAGCCTCAGCCTCAAATTGTAACTTCTTAATTTCCCTTTCAGCCTCTAACTTTCTTTCGGCTTCAAACCTTCTTTCTTCGCGTTCAATAAATTTGTCACATTCCGTAGTGACATAGGCAACCATAACTTGCCCATCTAATCCTAACTCTTTTGCAGTCTGAACAGCAGCAGATCGAAACTTGGCCAGGTCCGCCATTGTCTATCAGGTAAGTTTATACAATGTCTAACCAACAATTTAATCTCTCAATATATATCTAATGGACAACACAGGCACCGTGAGCTCAACCTTATTTAATTCCACCCAAGGATACCTTTTAATTCTTATATTCCCTGAAGTGAATTACCCCCAATATTTTTAATAGGGAAAGATTCAAAATCCCGGACGAGACCCCAATATATGTGGTGAAGTGGGATGTTATAAATATGTATAGGGGACTTAGTGTACTGACTGAGATCAGCTGTGAAGGTATATATATCTAATAAGAGTAGTGTATGATATATAACCTTACTTGCTGCCACATATGTATACCTCAGTCAGAATTATTCTGGAATAGTGTGATGACTACGTTGTATGTCTAGGGTATGTGTATGATGAAGTGTAAGTCATAACAACAACAGACAGATAAACAATTTAATTTATTCCACCACACTTGACAACACTGTGACACTCACATACATATAACACTCTAAAGGATATCTTAAAGGAGTCACTGATAACTTTTCAAATAACAATATGTATTCATTGCTGTTATGAATGAATATGTGTCCTGATTCAAATACAAAGGGAACCAGGAATCACAATCAATTTTACTTACAAGTTATATGTACAGAATTTATCAATATGAATATTGTAATGACATATATTATTAAAAGTATCCTATGTGTGTCAGTTGTGTAGTAGTAATATGAGGTAATACTGGTTTTGTTTTGTTCAAGCTCTGTTGGTATTTGTCATCATGACTTCAATAGTTTGTCTTTATGGGAACTATTATTGGAGATGTTCTCAGTTCCTGATATTAACACAATTTAATTCCCCTCTTAATGTTATTTTTACAAGGTCATTTTAAGCTGGGGGTACATAATTTTGAGCTCAGCTGGCCACATCAGCTTATCTTGCGTGATGGCGGCAGGAACAGACTCCTCTGCTCGACTCTCCCCTCGGCTCTGGAGACACCTCACTGATAGCTAAATGGACCAAGGAGTATGCTGTCCGACTCTGGATTCAGCAAAGCTCTGACCAGGTGCTGCTCAATACCATCAAGACCACGGTCCCTGAAAACAAGAAGGATGTACCTTCTACTTCATAACTAATTTATACTCTCTTTTTACACTGAGCACAATACATCACAAACATTGAGTTCAGAGCGTTAGGCCAACTGTCAGCTTCATCTGAAATACTTTATACCAGTATTTACCTCCTTAATGGTTACCACGCCTCTGCACTTCCAGCATTATTTCTGTCTAATCAATAATCTAGGTGTCAGTGTACTGTTTGGCCATTCCATGCAGTTTTACTTTCCTCCGACACCTTCTGTTCAGGCGGGAGCATTATAGGCTTTACATCATGTTTGCTACTGAACTACACATATATACAGGCATAAATTAACAATTCACATTCAATTTTCATTAAAAGATACTGAATGTTTCAAGCTTACCACAATTCATGGAAACAAACACAGATACGTTGATTAGCAATGAATTCTGGCACAACTACTGGCACAAATTCCCATCTGCTTATGTTCCAGGCTTTTATTTAGCAAAAATATGAGCTGGCTTCAACGCACTGTTGCTTTATCAAGCTTATTTGACTAGTGGTCTCGAACTAACGCTCCTAAGTGAGTATATCAGCGAGTCTAGCCAATGGAGCCACGTTTCGACAAGTATTTGAAAAAATTTTAACTTCCTACGTCTCCCCTAACAACCAAAGATAGTATTTATAGCCCGACTAATCGTGTTTAGCCTTACATATCATTCCAGCCAATCAGTTCAAATGTAACTTGTGGCCCATTTCCCGTACAATGGTGGTGTAAAAAAATCTACCACTGAGCGATTCTGATTTTGGGTGTTGTCTGACAGCACCATCATTTTATTTTGGCTATAACTTGTTAATTCCTAGACTATTTGCATAACGCCGTACATATTCTTTGTCAGCAAACCCTAAGGAACCCAAATATATATATTTAATAGAGCTAAGTGGCTGCGTTCAAAATATGCAATTTCTTCTACCTCCTGTTTCGAAGATGTGCTGTCTGGGTACTGTAATGTTTTCAAACGTAAACCCATATAATGTTATCTTTTCTAATAAGCGTTTTTCGTGATTTTAAAACCTAACTCTGGGAAGGGTAGTGAATTTATCACTGTCCGTCCGAAAAAGTTAGTGCATGTGGCCTTACACGCGTGATAGTAGTAATTGTGTATCGCGTTACGCTTGTTGGGGGTGGCATTAATAGCGAGACGCGTGTTTAATTTTGCATGCGTTCCTGATTTTATTCGCCCCTCTCTCTTTCTATTTGAGTCCATCTGTTCGTTCGTTTTGGTAACGTAATATAATTAATGTTAGGATTAATCTAGGTCATTACGCAGTCTGCCTCTCAATGTTTTTCTTAGAAATACAGCACACGTTTCATTGAAGAAAGCGGGTAATAATATAGTAGGCTTTTACTATCAACGTGAAAGCGTTACAATTTGCAGACGAAGCAGAAAACAAGGGGGATTTCGAGTACATTCCTTGTGACAGCACTGTTATTTTACCATTGCTCTTTTCTTTATTAGATTTATTTGTTAGGCTTTATGTTTACCTTCTAATTTATATATGTGGATTAGAATATTCCACGACACGCGTTCCCAGTGAAAGCTCATAATCGAGCTTACTAAAAATGTCGTGATTAGAATTGCCATTCGACAGCATCGTGTTGAATAGAAAAGTACGGCTCTTTAACGTATTTAATGGCTCTATCGGTGGAATAGAAAGTTTTTAACTGCTCTATCGGTGGAATAGCTAGTGTTTAACGGCTCTATCGGTGGAATAGCAAGTTGTTAACGGCTCTATCGGTGGAATAGCAAGTATTTAACGGCTCTATTGGTGGAATAGCAAGTTTTTAACGGTTCTATCGGTGGAATAGCAAGTTTTTAACGGCTCTATCGGTGGGATAGCACGTTTTTAACGGCTCTATTGGTGGAATAACTAGACGCAGATTGTGCTGCAGAGAACAAAGTTACTTATAAGCTACATTTATTCCAAGGTGGTTTGGTTTTAAGGACTATCTTCATGGTACACGGACAACTCCATCAGTACTCCGATCTCCTCCGTTAGATCACACAAGGAGAATCTCAGCACAGCGCACGAACTCCGTAGCACCGGCGAGAATTCAAATGGGTGTGTACAGGAATCACACATTCTATAAATATTTTTGTGGTGGGTAGGTTTTGTGGTACCACTACCTTTTTAAATTAGTAACGGCGTCTTGTGACAAATTTGCATAATCTTTATGTTAAGTAGATAAATTTGCATGAGCTTTATGTTAAGTCGGTTTTTAGTGGAGTCGGAGTTCGTAAAACATGTCCGAATTTTATTCAATATGACTGGTAAAAAAACTGTAGTCAGAGTCTCAGTCGGGAGTCAGAGTCGATAAAAAAATGTCCCAATTTTATTCAATATGACTAGTAAAAAACTGTAGTCAGAGTCTCAGTCGGAAGTCGGAGTCGGTAAAAAAATGTCCGAATTTTATTCAATATGACTAGTAAAAAAACTGTAGTCAGAGTCTCAGTCGGGAGTCAGAGTCGATAAAAAAATGTCCGAATTTTATTCAATATGACTAGTAAAAAACTGTAGTCAGAGTCTCAGTCGGGAGTCGGTGTAGTAAGATCCCTGATACCCCGATCAAATAGATAAAATATTATAGATTAATATAAAAATCCAAATACTATAGAGATAAAGTAGGGGAGTTGTGCTTAACGTCTTCGCCATCGCCCGCAGTCGCGCAGGTTTTGGGAAAACCTTAACGCAAAGTGAATGATACCATCTCTCAATAGTACAAGTTTTTCATACTCCGTCCATGAAATTAACTATAACAGTTTGATAGCCTAGGCGTGTTCGTTCCAAGAAAGAGTGAGAGACAAACGGAGGAGTGACGGAGGGAGAGAAATTATTAATAGAACGACATGCGACAGTGGTTCTAGGCATCGCTTACTGTAACGAAAATGCGTGACTTTGCTACTAGCAGATTTGGAAAAGTGGTGCAAATCCACTCCAAACCACTTGCCCCACCCCGTTCATTAGTAGCGCAGTTTGAATGTATAGACACTTAGATAGGGAGAAGTTAGTATAAACACACAGACAAGCTTGCATTTCCTGTATACAATGGTAGTATTTTCTGATGAAATCCTAACGCGTTGCTTCATTTTGAAACGAACGAGAGAGAGAGGGAAAACGGTGGTGAATTTAAAGAAAAGAAAAATTACGGCTAACTTGGAAATTTGAAAATACCCACTAATGTGTAGGGCTGGAGATGGCGAAAGTGAAACTTAGAAGAATAAAATAGACGAAAGGACAGTTGACAAATAAAACGATAATATTTGTTTATTAGAAGACAATACTACCCATAATGTTATAATATCTTACAGTAAAAACGCTTAGATAATAACAGAAATATTGTAAAGAAAAGACATAGAGACAGACGCATTGATGTTCTCACTCAATTTGGCCAGTCGGGGAAGAGGGGGGACGTTACATTTTTGAAAGTGTAATTTAGTTTTGAAAAAAAGAGGCTAGTGGGCATAACATAATTCGATTGGCCGTGGTAGAATAGACTAACAGTAGTAATAAAAACGATTTGAAACCAGCGTTAGTTGCCACTCGAAGATTTAACTTTCACAAGTAGTGTTAGCATCAGACGCAAGGAATACATGACCAGTGCCTTCTCTGTTCTGCATCAGTGGCGATCTGAATGTGCCCATTGATCGCCAGTTAACCTACAAATTGTGTAT
Organism: Oreohelix idahoensis; assembly: GCA_024509875.1. Lineage (NCBI taxonomy): Eukaryota > Metazoa > Mollusca > Gastropoda > Stylommatophora > Oreohelicidae > Oreohelix > Oreohelix idahoensis. The sequence continues at coordinate 205,461 of JAMPIV010004990.1, forward strand.
TATTTATTGATGCGGTAAGATAAACATTTATGTACACCTTATTATTGATATGTATTTGTATTATTGAATGTATATGCATTATTGATTGGGTAGAGGCATACCTAGAAAGGCCCCAACCTCAAAACTTTGTGTCATGCCGAAAATGTTATTAGGAAAGATTATCACCTTGTATTAAAGCCAGACAGGCTTACTGAGACTTTGGGAGAAAATAAAAATACATAAAAGGGGAAATTGATGTATATTGTTATGATGTAAGACCAGAAAACCACTGGCCGTCTTCAGCAAGTCACAGTGTTTTCACATAACTTTATATAATTAACTATAATTTCTTCTATGACTAGGAATGTATCAAAGGGATGTTTGAAGATTACCTGATGATGAATAGGGCACCTAATCAGATAGGAACGATAGCTATTTATTTAGCAACTTCACTGATCTTGAAACTGTTGATAATGTTTAATTCTTTAGAGATGGAGATAGGTGTATGATGTACTGAGGAGGCCTTAATCCTCTCAATTTCAGGGTTCCATCTTGAAACATTCAGTGAGCCACATACCATAATATACGTACTCCTGAAGCTGCAAGCTCGAGGCAAAAGTACCTGTGTGCCTTAAATCAAAAGAGTTTTGAAGCAGTCTTCAGACGTTGCAGTCGTAAAGAAGGTGGTTGTGAGAAGGACATCACAGCGTTCCAGAAAATAAAGATAAGCCCAATTGTCCACGGGCATGTGTTAGTTCATTTAACCATACTCTCCATCATTATTATATCAATCAGTATTCTTGATATGATGATACAAGTCGTTCTGCAGAAGCGTGTCCATTCATAGGAGTTATTGCTTCATCAGAACACTTCCAGTCAGAAACAATTTAGAGAAATATTAACAGACACAGTTGTTGTTTTAAATTACTTTGCTGTAAATAAATTGCCTTATATTTTGAGTTTAAACAGTCGTGTATCCCAGCAATTGAGATACAGGAAAATAAAATTGTAAAAAATATTATCATTTAAAATTTACCCAGTGACTTGTTTAATTATTTGTTCATTAAGTTATAGGTGTAGTTGTTGTCATTTTATTAACATTACATTGCATATTACCCAAGACACCTAGCCAGATAACATCCAGACACCATAACATATAATTAGGATCAAAATATATAGCAGATTGAGGTCGTAGGGTGGTAGCAGACAGGTACCCTGAGAAAACTTCATCAACAATTAGACTCAGGGACTTGCATAGCTGACTTCACATCTGTAGACAATTAATACTTAACCTTTTAACATCTAAACCCACCACAGTCGGAGTCGGTAAAAAAATGTCAGAATTTCATTCAATATGACTAGTAAAAAACTGTAGTCAGAGTCTCAGTCGGGAGTCGGAGTCGGTAAAAAAATGTCCGAATTTCATTCAATATGACTAGTAAAAAACTGTAGTCCGAGTCTCAGTCGGGAGTCGGAGTCGGTAAAAAAATGTCCGAATTTTATTCAATATGACTAGTAAAAAAACTGTAGTCAGAGTCTGAGTTGGGAGTCGGATTTTTACAATTTCAGAAGTCGGAATCGGAAAATATGTTGGCCGACTCCACAACCCTGGAAGAAACTATACCATACACTCTGCAATATTGAAGGGTGTAGGCGAAAGACCAAAGCTACGAAAGATACAACTATCGACATCACTTCAATCTGGACTAAGAAACCGCATTATATATCTATGATAGATAGAAAACCTTTCTAATATCCTAGCTACAAAATATCATCCACATTCTCCCTCGTTTAGGTTCTCCATTACTGCTTTTTGTTTGTCTTCGGTACTCTAGCCTCGAGATAAAAAGGGAAGCAGATTTCCCGAAACTCAATCTCATCACAAGTTTCGTTTTTGAGCCTCCATAAACACAGGGGCAGCATGGGAGTATGCTGAACAGCCCGGGGGATGGAGGTGAATTCACAGAGCATTCTTTCACATCCTAGATAGACAGACGGACAGAAAGAAGGACTGACAGACAGATAGATAGATAGATAGATAGATAGATAGATAGATAGATAGATAGATAGATAGATAGATAGATAGATAGATAGATAGATAGATAGATAGATAGATAGATAAAACGAGGGAGGAACAATTCTGTTGTAAAATAGATTGAGAACTGAGCACTCAGGCCCGTCCAACATTCTGCGGTCTCAGATTTCATGCTGGATCTCAGAATTGAGATATACAGCCAGAGCGTCAAGAATTAACTGTTTCATATTTTTCATACATCACCAGTATTGAAGGGTTGAACACATTCACCTCATACATCACCAGTGTTGAAGGGTTGAACACGTTCTCCTCATACATCATCAGTTTTGAAAGGTTGAACACGTTCTCCTCATACTCGTACATCATCAGGATTGAAAGGTTGAACACAGTCTCCTCATACATCACCTCACTCTTACTAGCTTACGTCAGGTGCGTCCAAAGCATGAATTTTAGTCAGGTGCCACATAAACTCTGCGAGGTATTACTTCTCCTTGTAATAAAGTTTCAACGATTCTGTGCGTGAAATTCAGTAACTTGCTTGTTATTTGGTGGACGGTAAGAGTTTAATTAACTCTTTTCAGACCTGATATTTGGTTTCATTTTCTCATACTCTGACATATCTGACTTCTAATGTTCCTTGATACATTTTAATTTGAAGTCTACCCAAGAGTGTTATACATCAAATTGTTTGTAATTGAACAGATTACCACACTGAGATGTAAAATTAATATTTTTTAAATTTATATTCATCTGCGTTTTAAAAAATTGAAGGAAAGTCAACAGAAAAAATGCACAAAAATTATAAACATGATATTTCACAAAGAAGACCAAAAAAGTATTATCAGAACAATTAACAACAGTCATATTTTATGGTAGTCTGACCATGTCTGCATCATATGTTACATTTCCAACACAATTCAACATTAAATAATAAAATTATGCAAATTTTTGAAATGTTACATAACTATGCTTAAAAAAAAATATTTAAAAAAAAACCTTCCACTGAATACATTGCAGTTATTATAAGTAGCTGCAACATCTTAGCTAAGTTAATGAAATATGACTTCAGTAGACATATTTCTAGTGTAACACTGTATGATGACTAATACATAAGTAAAATCAGTTATGAGGGTGACATAATAAAGACTCAACACATCTTTATATATTTCCTACTAAGACGTGGTATTCTGACAGAAAATTCCTACCTGCACGAAAACATAAAAAAGTATCAAAAACTTTACATTTAACTTTTGTTTTTCGTTCAATTTTTACAGTCTGGTAGCAAAACTTGCAATTTCGTTTTGTCTCTGTAAACTCGGGGTCAATGGCGGGCCGAGAAAAAACTGGTGGCTTTGAAGCGAGTGGCACACCATGATACAAACTTATGTTCCCCAATTCTCTGATTAGTTCTTCTGTAAAACCTAGATGACCATATATAGCTGGTCTTTTCAGTTCGTCTACATCTGGGTGTTTTTTTCTGCCAGTCTTGAAATAAAATGTAAGCATTTACCCTAGCAATATCCAGAAATTGAAAAAAAGAGTTTTCCAATATTTATTGGTCTTTCTCAAAACATTATACTTGTTAATCAGCTGGTCATTCATGTCAAATCCTTTCATGTATATATTGTAATCCCTTACAAGATTTGGCTGTCTAACATTAAGTTCTGGAACATTCCCATTAACCTTAGTTCTACGCTTAGCGAACCTATGGCTATTTGCACTGTGAATGCTTGAAACCAGTGTTATACGAGACAGTGCTAGTAATTCTTCATCTCTAACCTACCTCATTGCACCTCTGATACTGTTTTTTTCCTTCAAATTCCTTTATGTTTGAAAGTGCAGCTGATGGGAAGAATCACACTAATATCAATGGAACAATATGTGAGGACAAGACGCTGGGGCTGGATAGAACAACCTCTGAGAAAGCAACTGATAACATTAAAAGACCGATCTTGGTCTGTATGTATGATTTCAAGAGTCAATGAAGGTGTAATTAGCCTCACGTACAGAAGTTCACATCCAAATCTGTATACTATAGCATTGTGCATAGCTGGTGGTCATATATGTATGACCCTAGATAGGCCTCCATGCATTTATATAAAGTTAAAGGTAGTCTATTAGCAGATACTGTCCTAGGGGAGTGAAGAGTTAGAGACTTCACTTTACTAGGTCCAGGATCGAGAGGTGGGGGTGACCATTTCCCTTCGTCACTCTCTTTTCCTTCTCTAACTCAAAAACAGTCAGGTACCCATGCACAGCTGGGTAAACTGGAGCGTGTCTATACCGTGTATCAAACTCGGCATCTTTGCCGCGAGAGACCAGGGCTCTAATCACTCTGCCAATCCAACGGTTCTTGTTTATACATGGAAGCATATATCAAAATAAAAGTACACAGAAAGGAGCATGGATATCGCCAGAGCATAGGACACAAAATGAGACTGATCACATGGATAAGTAACAAATTTAGTCCGTTATTACATGACATAAACGCATGAAGGGGACATATGTGGCATCAGATCAGCAAACTGTTAGTAAAAATACGAATAATACTCAAAAGGTATGCACACGCATACAGTTACACGTAACAATTGATGTGATGGCTGCATATTTCAGAAATCAAGAAACAAAAGACACATTTATGGTTACAATATCCAGTTTAGTACTAAGTGGTTCAAAAACGAAGTAGCACTTAAAGTAGACCACTGGTGAAACAAATATAAAAAAAGCATATGACATGTGACATATGGATGAGTTCTTGGACTGAAAAAAGAATGCCAGCACAATGCACAGATAGCAAGACATACCATCAAGGAGGATTTAAAAAAAAGCTTTAAACATAAATGAAAGCTGAAGTTATAGAGCTAAGTTTCAGGAACAATAAATAGACGCAAACAAGTAACAAAGAAGTGTGAGCACAGACACAGGGACACAAGATAATGATTTAACAATGAGAGACAGAAAGAGCTGCAGTCAAAGGAAATTCAATTAAAAAAAGACATTAAAACAACAAAAAGAAGGTAACAGATAATTACAAGCTTCGAGATGGTATTATCAAAGACAAGAAGGAATATGTTTTTATTAACATAAAAGAGTAAATGAACAGATAGATGGAACATTTCGAGGAACTTCTAAATGGGCCACCTCTACAAGATCCCCCAGACTCGGTGGTCAGAGGAGTTACCAGCAAAAGTGAAATATCAAATTAAAAGAGAGACAAACAAAGCCATAAAGCTACAAAGACACGGAACATCTGCGGTCCCACAAGGTATTCCAGCAGATGTCATCCAAGCAGACATCGACACCTCTACAGAGATATTATACAAATTAATCTAGGAGAGAGAAGAACACAAAGCCGGATGGAAAGAATGATGTTGTTGTAGGAGAGATGGGACTGGAGGAGGGGGGATGATAAACCCACATTGTCACCCAGACTTTAGATTTACACGACACAAACATATTGCCGCCGATCTTCTAGCGGTAGGCAAACCAGGAGTTGTATGAAGCTACTTAGAAACATTCGGTTAATCTATCTTTCAAGCTTTAGAGTACTTGGAACTTGACATATGTGCAGCCTGCGTGTTTTATCTGCTGGGAAGGTCTGCTTCCTGTAATTATACCGATAAAACGATGGTAAAAGCAAAATACATTATATAATATTTTGCCGAATGTTAACTTCGCTTCAAAGAAAACATCGCGTTTGTATCTAATGCCCTTAACGAATAAAGTAAATTTTCGTTAGCTAGCTCGTGGATTTTTACTGAGAACACCAAAAAAAGTGCATTGAATTTGGGGATTCCAAGCTTTTAAATTCCCTACTTAAAAACAATATTTCGTGGTTTCACTCCGTCACTTGGAGATCTACCAATTCAACTTGTTTTTATCTATCTGTAAGACAGGATCGATCGGTTGCTGATCCCTGCTCTAGCCTATTGAAAACAAGACAATACAACTTTCACTCTTACGAGTGAAATTAAGTTATAGCTAGATTCTGAACACGAGGTCATAGAAAGGTCATCATTAATTCTGTCAATTGTCTATACCAAACAGGCAATCGCCCACACTGCCATATTGATCCTGGCGGCGCTCAAAGAATACTAATGATGCATCCTAACACTTAAGAGTTCCGATGGCAAGGGGGCTCACTCCTATCGGCCGTGTACTGTTGTCTGTTGTCTAGGTCACAGGAAGGTTGTATTCAATCTTCGAGAAATGTTGGATGAGGCATTTCTGGAATCGAATCAAGACCTGGCGTGAAAATTAGCGAGGTGGAAGCGATTTTACGTTCGTTTCACGTTTGCAAGGAGTGGAAAAGCGATTGAGTTTTCCCACCCGATAACGAATAGCCATCCCGAGATTTATGTCCTCTGTAACGCACAAGCAAAAAAAAAAAAAAAAAAAAAAAAAAAAAAACCCACACAACAGATCTGCCCCGGGCTTTCAGAGTTTACTAGAGACATTTTTTTCCACACACGAAGAGTGTGTCAGCTCACATACTACACACACGAAGAGTGTGACAGCTCACACACTACACAAACGAGGAGTTTTGTCAGCTCACACACTACACAAACGAGGCGTGTGACAGCTCACATACTACACAAACGAGGCGTGTGACAGCTCACATACTACGCATGAGGAGTGAGTGAGCTCACACACTACACAAACAAAGAGTGTATCAGCTCACTGTCACGGATTGCCTCCCCTGCTTTGCAGTAGTGGTCCACAAGTGGTCAAAACGCAAGAGTATCTAAAAATGGGTCGTCAAAGGTGTCTACCTTCGCACAAGATTACTCTTGGCAGAGTTGTAGATAAAAGAGTAATGACGCTTCTATCCAAAGGTAGTTTCATTAGATATTTCCGAAGTCAAGAACAATGCGGAATTGGCTGAGCATTTGTTAACTTATTATCGGTCCGCCGCCTTTTATGAAGATTTAAGCAATGGTTATAGCCCGTTCAAGCCGCCAACTGGTGTAAATCCAGCGAAATTCTTTTATAATTATTGGCTCTTTATATGTAAATATACCTCTAGATGTCTATATATATGTATATATTAAAGAATCTTGCTCATACGTTTGCTTTCCTAATTCTAATAACTGAATAAACCATTATTGTTTAGTTTTAAAATAACATATAACAGATTTAATAGTCAATTAGTTTTAACAAGTTAAAATAAGGATGAAATGATGGTGAATTTTAGATGTAAATCAAATTTTTCGTCACCGAGATTTCGTTTGAGGATTTATATTAAAGAATATTTCTGTCCGTTTGCTGGTGCCTTTTTACAAGCACTTAGCTGGTATGAGTGAGTCCTGCAGCCTTGGTTTCGTCAATTCTTTTGTGAAGATGACACTTCACAGTCTGATAGCTTCGTTCCTCGAACGGTCTGATAGCTTAGTACCACGATCTTTTTTGAAAAATAGAAAGGACAAATTCCTGTGCTAAGTACACTGAGTTGGAAGCTTAACAGACGCACTGTCTCGCTCTCCACCCACCAATGTTAATCTCTCAGAAGAATTAAATTCTTGAGTACACAGCGTAGCTCAAGGAAGATGATTACAAATCACCAGTACTCTTCTGGGTATTAAACTGGGAAAATGTGTCTGGACAGCGCGAATAATGGCGAGCCTGAATTGCAATTAACAAAGTACATAGATCTCACCAAATGATACTATACACTTCAGGCACATGTGATATAATTATCACTCATTACAGCTCCATTCGGAATCTGGGGTCACCTCTGCTGTCGGTTTTCCGCACGACTAGCAAGATTCAATCACCAGCGCTTGTTGTAGTGGTTCATGAATATACTATTTTCATATGATGAGGTTGCCAGCCTCATATATATATATATATATATATTTATATATATATATGTGTATATATATATATATATGTGTATATATATGTGTATATATATGTGTATATATATGTGTATATATGTGTATATATATATCTATATCTATATATATATATGTATGTATATATATATATATATATATATATATATATAAATATATATATATGTATATATATGTGTATATATATATATATATGTGTATATATATGTGTATATATATGTATATCCACTTAGCAAGAAACAGTCCACATTCACATTTGTAAAATAAATGTTACACTTACCCCAATTGGGCTATACAATCTCCTCGCACAGTTTAGAATGGACGCAAGGAATTTAGGTTATATGCTTTCGAATCGATCTCTACACCTCACGGTAGAAGAGGAACGACTAAGTAGTAGTAGTAGTAGCTTTCGAATCACTTGGCCTGAGAAACTTTATTTATTCCTCTTATGACGGGTATTCTGCGAATCACTTGGTCTGGAAATATTTTGATTCCTCTTATGACGGGTGTTCTGCGAATCCCTTGATCTGAGAAATGTTCTCTTATGACGGGTGATCCAATTCCTTAGGTTACCAGTCTTAATATTTAAAGTCCTGGTCTCTTAAGTTTACAGTCTTTGTATTTAAATATGCGGGTTTACTTGTAAGTTCCAAAGTTGCCCAAATACTCGAGCTGTCACTTATAATTTTGGAATTCTAAGTCCGATGTCTCACTGGTTTCTGGGAGTTTGCTCATTTGACGAGGCGATGCAGTCTCTGATCTGTGTCTCTGATTTCGTTAGATTTTATTTTAAGTTTCCAGTTCAAATCAGAGATCGTGCTTCCGCCGAATTTTCCAATGAAATTCAATGCATTTTCCGGCTCTCATTTCAAATCAATGGTTAGCTCTTTAGCACTATCTTTGTTCGGGTGTTTAAATTCGTAATCTCCCTTGCGTGTTTTAAAATATTAAATTAAAACTTCTAACGCGTCACCTCTTCCAGCGATGCCGTAATATTTCCGGTGGCATCTTGTGCAAACAAACAAATCTGTTCACTGATTACCGGTCTAAATGCCTTCTGTCAAGATTGTCTACCCAGACAGTTTTATCTGTAATAATGATACAGACAGGGGCCAACGGATGCGATAATCTAATTATCACCTGTGTGTGTGAATCCGCTAGACTGATTTCTCCGACGGACAATATGGCTTTCTTTATGTCGATCGGGCGAGACCGTCTTGGGTAAACTGGCCTCGTCGCTATCAATAGGTGGTCCGACTGATTGAATTGATAAACGTATAAACCACTGACCGGTCTAATTAACCTGGTGGAACGTAAACAAGTCTGGGTACGGCAAAGCAAACAGAAAAGAATGGCACAATATGCCAAATAACAAGCGATGGGTGAGAGAAAAATGAAGAAAAGAAGTGATACTGCTGGAGTGGATGAAAAAGTGAGAGAGGGCCAAAAAGTACATGTAAAAACTACAGACGTTTCGTCACACTTATACACAACACAAATGAAGAGTGTGGCAGCTCACACACTACACAAACGAAGAGTGTGCCACCTCACACACTACACAAACGAAGAGTGTGTCACCTCACACACTACACAAACGAAGAGTTTTGTCAGCTCACACACTACACAAACGAAGAGTTTTGTCAGCTCACACACTACACAAACGAAGAGTGTGCCACCTCACACACTACACAAATGACGAGTGTGACACCTCACACACTACACAATCAGAGAGTGTGACACCTCACACACTACACAAACGAAGAGTGTGACAGCTCATACACTACACAAACGACACTAAACTAACTGTGATTTTGTCATGGCGCGTGACATAGAATATGTGACTTGTAGCAAGTAGTTCGTCAGAAAAAAAAACAAAATAAAAATGGTAAAGAAAAGTAGTGTGTGATTTCTTTCTCAGGGCCCGAGAATATACAGTACAAAGGCTAAGTAAAAAACATATGAGAGCTGCGTAAATTCTGTAATTCTGTACAGTGCAGAATGCTGGAGACTACCAGGCAAGAAAATGTCAAAATTGTCCTCTTTCCACACAACCCGTCTAAAGAAAATTCTTTTAATTTTCTGGCCGAACACCATCACCAACCAAGAACTGCCAAATGGGAGCCACTAAGAAAGCCTGCGCACCATCATAGCGGGTAGACGCTGGAATTGGGTTGGCCACATCCTAAAAGACATCCTGGCACAATCACCTGAACTGGTTGGCTTTGGACTCCAGAAGAAAATATAAATCAAGGACGGTTGTAGGCCACGTGGCGCATGCACCAGAGCCGAGGCACAACATGAAGGATGGCTGTCGACCGAGCCAAATAGAGACAGTTTGTTCCTGACCTACAAGATGCTAAGAGGCGTGATGGCCACTGATTTCTTTATCAGTCAGTGGCCAATAACCAAAGAAGAAAGAATCCCGAGAATAGCACATTTTCCCCTATATTTAGTGTTATTCTTTCAATGTCCTTCCATTTCAACCTTCCACTGAGTAAGCAAGTCCCACAACACACACAGACACTCGGAAACTATTATTAACAAAAACACGCATGTAAAAACGACAGAGTACATAATTGAATTAATAAATAATAAAAAATAAATAAACTACCGAGAATCGAACGCTGAACACTGTCCTGGAAGGCAAATGTTATAACCACTCTACAGCTGACGTGACTTGGTTTATATAAGATTTTTAAAATCTTAACTATTTAGCACATTGCGTTACTAGCGGACATGTGAAGCAAAATATTAAAGAATGTTGTAATTTTGTTTCATCTGTAATAATTTGCTTGTAACTGTTTTTCTTCCCCTTATCTCAAGGGGAGATCATTTCCACTTCAACTGCGTAACTCTTAGTTAGGAGAGATAATTCGCATGCCTCCATGGTGGTCACATATGTAGTGTTACACATTAAGTGTAAGTGTTGGGTGGCAGGCTGGCTAGAGATCTGGTTTCTTGAGGTAAAGTTATTGAGTTCGAGTCCTGTTAGCGTCACTATCAGGTCTACCGAACAGTAACTAGGTAATTGACTCTGATCTTAAGTTAGAGCAGAGGTCGGGAACCGGCGGCTCGCGAGCCGCATGCGGCTCTTTGTCATAGAAAGGCTCCCGACCCCTGAGTTAGAGAAAGCAATTTCAGCCATGAATGGAACCAGTTACTTCACCTCATAAAGCTGATACCTAGTGTAGTGAAGTCTCTAACACTTTTCTTCCTGCTAATGAGCTTCCTTTTTTATATCTGAAATATTTTAATTAAATTCTTGAGGAATTTTTTTCTTCGAATTCGTGTTTGATCATGTGTGTTCAAAATGGCAAAATTGTATCTCCATTAACTTCTCAAAGAAAACCAAACAAACAAACAAAGACAGATAAAGCAATGGTGAGTGTTGCGCACAGATTCTTTTGTGTGGTAGTCTATGACGCACAGATTACTGTTGGTAGGCATACAAATGTAAAGTATAACTATTTGTCTGATGAAAAGTATTTATTTGAGAATCAATTATTCTCAGTCTGAGGGACAGAACCCTGATTGGTCGATGTTGTATTCGGTTCTATGTGTTATCTGTTCTTGTGTCTCAATCTGGCGTATGAATACTAGATTTACATCATTTTGCGTCTGGTATGGCCAGATACAGATTGGTCTTGCTTAAAATGTTTATGACCCGAATTTATATTTATTCCTTGACTATTTAAGGTGATTCGGTCTTATATCTTTGTATCTTTGTATTTCTATGTCGGACTATTTTGTGAGCTGAACTCTGGGGTGAAAGGCTTTTCTGCGCAGGCGTCGATTTTGGGTGTGGACAGAGGAGGCTGTCGTGTCGTCGCTGCTATGGGCTGGTCGATTAGAAAGTTTGAAGATTGATCTCTGTGATTTATTCTAGGAAGGAGATTGTTTCTCTGTATGATTGTATTATCAGAGATTCTCCTAATGTCCACTATTAACGCCTAGGAATGGCGTGCGTTATTCGCTTGTATGTGTTTTCCTAAAGCCAGGTAAAACCAAAACTTTTTTGCTGAACGTTTTTGCTAAGCCTAGATGGGAGACGTATTATCGTACTTCTAGGATTGTTGATTACAGATGAAGATGACGTGTTATCTAGCAGCACTAGATCACTTGATGTAACCAGCCTTATTGATAGCAGATATGTATAGAAGCCCAATGAGGACATTTACGTATGAATAACGAAGTAATTCTGCTTCATAATTTGTCATCCTGGGTGAGCGAAGCTCACGGAGGAGAGCCATTTTGGATTCCCGCCATTGTAAGCGGATCATTGTCGGAGAACAGAAAAGGTCTTATTATCTGATGATGGTACAGAGATCTACATATTATGAAAACCCACTACTGTGGTTTAACATTGTTGCTATAAACATTGGATGAATTTACGGCTTGAGAAACTTAGCCAGGAGAAGGTTCTGTCAGTGAACCATTGTTGATGATTATGTATCCACCTTAACTGACGCGATTAGTCATTTGAAGCACGAGACGATAGGCAACCAGAATATTGAGTGCTTGTCTACTATCATTCCATTACATTTACCACTACATGAATGTACATCTGATATTGTCACTCATTTTTCAAGTATACGATGATTTTTGTGCCAACCTGTTCAAATGACTGTAGTCGTGATGGCGAAGAATACGTCCCCTATTAAACTGTAAGAAATTTATCAATGTGGTGGGCCAGGTTTCTGGGTCTGGCCTGCACAGTGGACATTGCCAGAAGTCAGCTACTGATACCAGATCGTTTCCTGTGGCCGCATACGACACACATAAACACCAGCAGTACAAGTTACAGTCGATGTCAGCTAGTCAGCAGTTTCGTTACGTGACCTGACCTGTCAAGCAGAGGCAGTAACTAGGTCAGCGCTTGTTGACATTTGTGTTAGAACAGACATCATTGCACATCAGGGTATTAACTGTGTTAGCGAGAAGTGCTTATATTTCAACGGTGGATCTTCTGGTGTTCTACTCTATATTGAACATTGTAATAGTTTAGGCCAGAAGTATTAATGTATTAAAGTGGCAGTACTATTGTTTTAGAACAACATCTGAGCCTTCTATGCAACACATTCCATTACATTATATGAAATATATATATTTATGTTTAAGTGTTTACATGTTGCATATTAGTGTTGTGTATATATGTTTTCGTATTGTCTTTCTTGATTGTCCTTTGTTTATGTTGTTGGTTGACATATGCTATAAGGTATATTTGATCATACACTACTAGCTGTGTAGTACACTTGTAGTATAGAATAAACTTGTAGTTTATTACTATTATTATTATTATTATACAAGTGAGTATACAAGACCTTATTAAAGGCTTGTCTCCCACAGAGATTGGGATAAAGGGAGCTGATTATTCAAGTTTATTAAAACTTTCTTTCATTTACGGTGGAATAAATTTCATTGACTTTTTCAGGTAACTAGTCACATATTGTTAAACATTATGTCGACTTTAGATTACTTTATTGAGCAAGGGAAATCCCTTGGGAAGTCTGGTAAAGAATTAGAAGAATTCGCGACTGCTCTATTAGCCATGGTACGAAAGTCAGAAGAAAAGAGACAAAAAGACAAAAATAAAGTGAAAGCAGAAGTTGAACAAAAGAAGATAAATGCTGAGAATTTAAGGTTGCAAATGCAAGCTGAGGAAAGAAAATTCCAGATGGAAATGGAAAAACAAATAAGAGATGCTGAAGCTGAGGCTAAAAATAAAAGAATAGAAGCTGAGGAGAGAAAAATTCAGCAGCAAAGAGAACATGAAGATAAACTCTTAGCTGTGCAGCTGAAAAAAAAGATAAATGAGCTTCAAAGTGATAAGAAAGCTCTTACTGATAAGTTATCAGGAATGAATTCTGAAAATATAATATTAAAGGATAAACTGATGATGTTAATAAAAGATAATAAGAAAGTCTATGACTCTTCTCTTAGTCAGAAGAAAGAGTTAGAGAATGAAGTGACCTCATTAAAAGAGATGTTAGATAATCAAGTAGATAAGGTGAGCTCTTCCACGCTTGATTTAAAACTACTGTGGAAAATTATAGAAACATTAGCTCTTCCTCATGAGAATAAATTAAAACAATCTCAAATGAATGAGAAAAAGGAATTTGAAGATGAGATGAGTTTTTCTAAATATGAACAGTGGTTAGAAAGTGACATGAGCTTGGCTCAATACGAGCAGTATTGTAAAGAAAATGCTTGCACCGGGGACTTGAAACAAGTCAAAATGGACAATGAGAAATTAAGGGTTGAGATGCAGTCACTACAACTAGAGTTGACACAGTTGAGAGCGAATAAGGTAAAGGATGAGAAAGTGGATGAACCTATGACTACTCATCATAGTGCTATGGAGGCACTCAAACTTGAACTTGTTCAGGAGAAGGCTAAGGTCTTAGAAAATACGTCTCAGATGACGAAGTTGAGAAAAGATCTTAAAGATAGTATGGCTAAAGAGAAGACTCTTATTTCTCAGTTACAAGACATAAGGTTGGTTTATGACAGAAAAATTAAAACCAACGAAAGAATATACAAAGCTGTTACTAGAGAGAAAGCTATGGCAGAGGTGGAAGTTATAAAACTTCGTAAAAGAGTTGACAGTTTATTAGATATTGTTTTGTACAATAACATGTTATCTACTACTAAGGTGGATAGACTGAGACATAAACATGATGGTCAACATGTTGCTAATGCAAAGAGCCAGCGACAGACACTCAATGCTCATAGTAACACTAAGCAATATTTGAACAAATCTTGTCGTGGAAAATATGGTTTCCCACGAAATAACGATACTGCCTCTAATGGGAGTTGGCGTCAGGCCAACAAAGGTAAATCAAGTTTAGATCACGGTGAGGACTTTGATAAGTGTCATGATAAGATTCCTCAGGGTAACCGTGCATCGAATTTTCAGATTCCTGATAAGTTGGTAAAAGAAAACAAAACTGTTAGTACCCATCGTACTCAGCTCAGACAGTACGATGTACCTATTAAGCACAGTGACACAGGGAAAAATAAAAGCAATTTTGCTAAGAGAAATAATCGTGATTGTGGACATTACCAAACGGGTCAATATGATAATAGTTCTTCTTCAAAGAACTGGAGGCAATTTAATTGTCCTCAACATTATGGTCCTAGTGACTATAAGAACTTTCATAAAAGTTATCAACATTGTAATGAATGTTCTCCAGGACAACAAAAACCATCAAATAGATATTTTGCTCAGAAGAGAAATAACAATTATAACTATGTTAACTGGAGTTCAAATAAGAGCAATGGGCTCAACAGAGATAAGAATTTTGATAGATCTCATTGTGATGGTAGATCTCAACATGACTGTACTTAACTGTTATATCTTGGACATTATAATATGTCTAACTCTACAACAGTTCTTTTTTCTTTATCAAAATATGTACACATTTGTAATATATGATATAGTGATTGTATAAACACTTAGCGGTTCACTAATGTATATTCACCGCTACTCTTTTTGATGATTTTTCTTTTGTCAATCATGAACTTATGGTACTTAATATGAAATTGTAATTGAAATTATGGTATGCATTGTGTCATTGCCAGTATTGTAGTATGCGTTGGTGACACCTCCCTGGAAATATTTATACTTAGAGAAATACTTTCTCTGAGATGTTGAAATATATTCTCACCGGTTGAGCTATACTTCGATTTTGCCTTAATTTGGCGTTATAAATTCCTGATAGTTCTCATCTGCGCATTATTTGTGCGTTGTGAGCCTATTGTATGTTGCTCTCAGATGAAAAAAAAAATGATTTTCATTTTTTTTCCCGGGGGGTGTGGTAGTCTGTTGCGCACAGATTCTTTTGTGTGGTAGTCTATGACGCACAGATTACTGTTTGTAGGCATACAGATGTAAAGTATAACTAATTGTCTGATGAAAAGTATTTATTTGAGAATCAATTATTCTCAGTCTGAGGGACTGTTGCTGAGTTCAAGTTACATGAACTACTTCTTCATACCATGCTACTGAGTTGTATGAACACCTTCACCCTAATTCGCGTAATAATAAACAAAGCACGATGAACAAAAGATCACTAAAGTAACCATACTCAGTGCATGATCTTCAACCGGCAAATAACTCAGCAACAAAGTGGCGGCCGAATGCGGGGAACGACAGAAAAAAGAAACAAACTTCTGTTCCTTACGCACAGATTAATCACAATATTTACGATCAAGTTTCGATCACATGATCCAGTCGAAGATGACGTCTTACTCATTATAATGCCTAACAACGTGACGTCACCGAAAGTCGTGTAGGTGAACTGTCGGAGAAACCAAAGTCGTTCTCTAAGCCTAACCAGGGGAAACATGAGCCATTGAAGCAAACACACGATATGGACTACAGGAGCAGACAGTCAGGGGCATTAGCCTAGCTGTTGACGACCTCTAGCACTGATCTAAGCAACGGAAAAGATAAGTCTAGCTGTTTAAACTGTCGTCATTGCAAACAGTAATACTGAGTCCATGCCTTTTGCCTGCATAGGCATGTCTTTTCTGAATGTGTTTCATGTAATTTTGGGTTGTTTTAATGTGTTGTTAATTAGTGGGCGGTAGGGAGGATGAACCGAAATTAGATTCTGTGGCTCTCACGATGCCTGAATTGATTTCGGTCGTTTCTTAGGGCAGTTAAACGATTGCATTTTTGGAAGCCCCATTGAGGTTTGCCATTGGACTACCTGTCCAGATCTGCTATCGTTTGACGATTTGTGTTAGCTGTGCCGTTCCGTAGATAACTGGTGTATTTTATTTGTACTAAGTTCACATTTTTATTCAGTTTTGTATCATGTTCGTTAACTATTTCGTCCAGTCTACTCTTACTATCAATTTATTTTATGATTGTTAAATGTTCGTCCGTTATGAGTCCTGTGATGTCATCATTTTTTGCAGTCATTTTTTTTGGTGTACTTTGCATATTCAGTTGACCTCGGGTCAATCTTTGACCCTTCGTTTTCCGTGTGACACTTCCGCTTGTTTTATTTAGTTCATAAATTCATTTTTAATTGTGAAAATGTCTTGTTTGCGTCTTGACAGTGTTTGTACCCTTTAGTTGCATCATTGTTTTGTTTGTACTCATGATATATATTAAATACTACATTAATAATATAACATTATATTCAATAATACACTTGTAATTTAATTTAATTAATTTTTTCTGACATTTAAGGTTAATATGGGACATTGCATAATTATGCAGTGATAGTCCAAGAAATTAGCACTACAATTTATAAGAGATGCCTAGGGCATAATAATATAATATATATATATATTGACCAAATAAAATAATCTTATAGTCTACCTTTGAGGTAATAGACCCATTGTATATTATTTAATATACTTTTCTGGTACTAAGAGAGTGACTTAGTACATTGAACAATATAATTACAAGGAATCATACCCAACATTATTGGATATTAAGATTAATTGTGTGATGTAATTACATTATATTTAACAGATATCATAACTATTTATGATATAGTTAGTACTTAGATACAATATTGTTACAAAATATTGTCTATTGGTTGAACTTAGACATAAGAGTTCAGTACTATTGTGATTATTTATATTGAATATTCCTAAGTTGAGTAAGTATAATAATTACTCTGAAGCTACTATTGACTATTTTAATCAGTAATTATCCATAATTACTTACTAGATAAAAGTCAAAATGCTCACTATAGACCATTTCGTTAAAATTGGTAAGGAATATGGTTATAAATCTCAAGAACTTCGTCAGTTTGCTGAGGCAGAACTGGAAAAACATAAAGCAGAAATGGAGGAACGTGAAAGAAAAGAAGCAGAGAAAAAGGCTGCATTAAAGAAAGAGGAAGAGGAACAAAAGGTTGCATTAAAGAAAGAGGAGGAGGAACGTGAGATGAAGCAAATTGCCAAGGAAAATAGATTAAGAGAGATTGCTCAACGTGAAAGAGAAGAGCAAAGAGCAATCGCCAGACAGGAAGAAGAGAATAAATTGAAACGAGAGGAAATTATTTTACAACAAGAAATGGAATTGGCGCGTATTAAATTGGAGACAGCAAGATTACAAGCACAAAGTGCTGATGCAAACCAGAATAATAACGCACAAAATTTATCGTCATCCAGCCAAACTAAACATTTCTACAACTTTAAATTACCCACTTTCAACTTAAACGTGGACGACCTTTCATCGTTCCTGTCACGTTTTGAACAGACTTGCAAAACAAATCATTTGCCTGAAGAGTCATGGGTACTCAAGTTAAATGAATTCTTGGTTGGAGAACCATTGACGGCTTCTCAAAATGCTGACCCATCAATAGCAAATAACTACGGTGCTATTAAGTCCTTGCTTTTACGAAGGTTTCATTTGGACGAGGAACACTGTAGGTTGAAATTTAAGGGAATTTTACCTGAATCTCCAAAAGATTTTGCAGGATTCATTGCGAACATACGCAATACATTTAATAGATGGGTTGAACTGGCAGAAGTCAACAAATCGTACGACAAATTAGTTGATTTGCTACTAGGGGATAAGGTATTATCTTCGGTTAGCCAGCCATTCTTTGCATATTTGCAGGAGCGTAAACCAGGTACTATTGACGAGTTAGAAAAAATTTCTTTAAACTACTGTTCGGCACATCCGAATGCAACCATTTCTAACTCCTCATTAAGAGAACCTCTACCTGTGACGTCTAATATGGCCTACAATCATAATAACAAACAAAGACATCACAGTGTAGACAGAAGTAGGTTCCAAAGAAATCACAATGTTAACTTTCAGAAGGGACATAATAATGATTTCAACAATAAAAATGAGTTCAACAGAGGTAGATCACGAGATAGAAATTATTCACCTCAAACAAACTACCACAATAGTCAACATAACACTAATTATAATCGATCACATACCCCGAAAAATAACAATAACTGGAATGGTAATAATCATGGCTCGAGACATCGAGATAATAGTTACTATAGAGGACGACGAGATAATTCTAGTCGATGTTGTATTCGGTTCTATGGGTTATCTGTTCTTGTGTCTCAATCTGGCGTATGAATACTAGATTTACGTCATTTTGCGTCTGGCATGGCCAGATACAGATTGGTCTTGCTTAAAATGTTTATGACCCGAATTTATATTTATTCCTTGACTATTTAAGGTGATTCGGTCTTATATCTTTGTATCTTTGTATTTCTATGTCGGACTATTTTGTGAGCTGAACTCTGGGGTGAAAGGCTTTTCTGCGCAGGCGTCGATTTTGGGTGTGGACAGAGGAGGCTGTCAGGTCGTCGCTGCTATGGGCTGGTCGATTAGAAAGTTTGAAGATTGATCTCTGTGATTTATTCTAGGAAGGAGATTGTTTCTCTGTATGATTGTATTACACTGACTAACAAAAAAAAAATTTTTTTTTCTTTCTCTAACATTTCTATGTTTTTCTGGTCAATTTTAATGCGCTGTTTTTAAATCTGCAAACCGTTTTTCTCTATCAGGTCGGGATCTCTAGAAATACGCAATTGAAGTTTTTTAACAACGCATACAGTATTACAACATCATGTGTACAAGAAGTATAACAGTTATGTAGGCTTGAATTTCTTTGCAGTCGACTTTCGTCGGTGAATGGCATGTGGTACATCATGATGAAGCATCCAACAATAATCGGCAAGCATGGTCACACTCCACCGTCCTTGATAACGTGACTCCATTACGGCGATATCTTGATGGAATCGTTCTCCATGTTCATTGCTGATTTCGCCAAGATGCGAATCGAGCAAATGGATTTTGAGGGACATGTTACAGCTCATAATTCTGTATGCATCTATGCACTGCTTAACAATATGCACATAGTCGACAGATTTGTGATTTCCCAGAAAGTTATCGACGATCGATTTGAATGCCATCCATGCGCGAAGTTCACTACCATGTAACAAGTTCTCGAATTGTTTGTCTGCAATAACTTTCCTAATCTGAGGTCCTACAAAGATACCTTCCTTTATCTTTGCATCGCTAATTTGCGGAAACTTTTCTCGATGATAAGTGAAAGCTTTGCTTGTTTTATCTAACGCTTTTACGAAATTCTTCATGAGCCCCAACTTTATATGTAACGGTGGTAAGATGATGCTGTCTTTGTTAACTAATGGCTCGTGTATTACATTTTTATGCCCGAGCTGCATACGATCCCTGATAGGCCACACCTATCTTGCATAATGTTCCTGTCTGTTGCGGCTGTCCCATTCACATAGGAAGCAACACAATTTAGTATACCCAGTCTGCATGCCCGTGAGAATTGCAATGACCTTTAGGTCTCCACAAATCCGCTATTGGTAGTCATTGTACTTTATTTTTGCCAAAAGTATAGCCATATTGTCATAAGTTTCTTTCATATGAACAGAGTAGGCGGCTGGAATTGATGAAAATAAATTTCCATTATGCAATAACACGGCTTTTAGACTAGTCTTGGAAGAGTCGATGAAAAGTCGCCATTCGTTGACTATGTGCTCATGACCGAGGTGCACCATTAGACCTTTTACATCTTTGCAATAGCAAATGTCATCATCCATCTCAAAGTATTGAACAAGTTCTCTGTGTCTATGACGAAATTTAGATATCAGAGTATTGGGCGCTAAAAGATTCCATTCTTTGAGTCGCGAACCGAGTAATTCCGCTTGTCCTTTGGTGAGAGCGAGATCACGTATTAGATCTGAAAGTTCTGAATGGTTAATTAAGTGAACACCATCATTCACCGGTACATAATCCGAGTCAGAATTAGTTTCTAAAGCAGGTAAACTATCACTTTCTGATGGTTCATTCACGTCCAACGGATATTGTTCTGGTGGAACTGGGATCGGACACGTGATTGGATCATGAGGCATTGGTTTCGAAACCGATTCAATATTTGGATAAACCACAGACTTTCTAGTTTTAAAAGTGAAACCATAGATATTTGTCAAGCAGAAGTAACAATCAGTAGCGTGATTTGTCGGTTCATGCCATATTACTGGCACTCAAAAAGGCATCGACTTATGCTTCGGCGATTTTCGTAACCAACCTGCCAATGTATTTGCACAAGTCGAACAAACTGCATTTGGTTTCCAAGATTTATTTGCATCATCAACTTTTGAATCGAAATAAAGTTCATATGCTTTCTTTAGCAATGGTGTAAAGTTTTTCTGGTGAACACGATCGGTAAAATATCCGCACACGTAACAAAACAGATCAGCCGTCTTTCTACAACTTCTAGAAGCCATATTTCACTCAGAATTATTTCAAAATACAGTAACTATTTGAAATATAACGTAACATATGTCATGCATCTTTTAGCAGTATAAAAAGTAGAATTATTTTGCATTTTATTAATTTTTAAAAAGTTATATAGTAAAAATGAAACGGAGCAAATAACAGTTTCCCAAAAATATATTTATTCACAAATATCTTAAGAACCCAACGTGATAGAGATAAACGGATTTCAAATTTGAAATCAGCGCAAGAAACTGACCTAAGAACACTTATTCTTATATAAGAAAGAAAAATGTTGTTTGTCAGTGTTATCAGAGATTCTCCTAATGTCCATTATTAACGCCTAGGAATGGCGTGCGTTATTCGCTTTTATGTGTTTTCCTAAAGCCAGGTAAAACCAAAACTTTTTTGCTGAACTTTTTTGCTAAGCCTAGATGGGAGACGTATTATCGTACATCTAGGATTGTTGATTACAGATGAAGATGACGTGTTATCTAGCAGCACTAGACACTTGATGTAACCAGCCTTATTGATAGCAGATATGTATAGAAGCCCAATGAGGACATTTACGTATGAATAACGAAGTAATTCTGCTTCATAATTTGTCATCCTGGGTGAGCGAAGCTCACGGAGGAGAGCCATTTTGGATTCCCGCCATTGTAAGCGGATCATTGTCGGAGAACAGAAAAGGTCTTATTATCTGATGATGGTACAGAGATCTACATATTATGAAAACCCACTACTGTGGTTTAACATTGTTGCTATAAACATTGGATGAATTTACGGCTTGAGAAACTTAGCCAGGAGAAGGTTCTGTCAGTGAACCATTGTTGATGATTATGTATCCACCTTAACTGACGCGATTAGTCAGTTGAAGCACGAGACGATAGGCAACCAGAATATTGAGTGCTTGCCTACTATCATTCCATTACATTTACCACTACATGAATGTACATCTGGTATTGTCACCCATTTTTCAAGTATACGATGATTTTTGTGCCAACCTGTTCAAATGACTGTAGTCGTGATGTCGAAGTGTACGTCCATAATTAAATGTATGAAACGTCATCAGTGGTCTGCCCTTTATTGACTTCAAGCTATGATTGAGTGAGTGACCTGTCAACCTAACAGAACTATACACCCATTTGTGTTATTTACATCTACACTCTCACTCTATGTCAACACGGTCCCTTGTCAGCGCTCCAACACTTGACGTACAAGGTGACCTAACTACTTAACACTGTGTCGGGAAGAGTTGACCATTCATAACCTTATGAAAGCAGTATCATCAAACATCACAACAAAAGAAACGCATTATCAGTGAGGTTATGGGGAGTGGCTCAGTGGGCATGTAACTCTTTCCGTCCCGTGTACGTTTTAAATTTTACGTAGGACCACCATGGACGCTAATTTGACTGCGCTATCACCCATTTATGAAAGTGTATCTTTCTGGTTGTAAATATACTCAAAGTTTTAGAGCAATACAATAGGAATGACTTGACATTTGGGTTGAAGTTTCTGATATTTATATTGGAATTGACTTCTTTGATTTCAACATATTTCCCAGTGCAATGTATTTTCTTGCCTTTAGTATTTTTGTTGTAATACCATTGTCCTTCCTACCAACTTTGTCTATATTGCTGACAAGGAACGAGGTTTTATCGTTGAGATTTTAATATACAGGGTTAAGCAACGAAGGCCAACTGAACTGTCAACATGGCCGACATATTGGTGTGTACAAATAACGTGAAATCTTCATTAATTGTCCAATCAAATAGGCCACAAGGTCTTATATATTACAACCAACGGACCATGTGTCTAGGACCTTGCTTAAACAAGGCATAATTTTAATTTTTTTAAAAAAATGAAAACATTCAGAAATGTCCTACCTTATTGACCTTGTTACGTTACATCTTTTCCAACCAAAGTTACAGTAATTTTCATAGCGAGTTTTTTTTTTGGGCGGGGAACTCTTGTGCGCCTGATGAAACCACTCACATTTTGTTTCCATCCTTTATAATGGCGGATGTGTGATTCTGAACACAATTTCTTGAATTTTTCCAAGACGTGCATGAATAAGTGCCTTATATTTATATTAAGGAGGAGATAATGTTCGAAACATTTGCAGTAACTTGGCAGATTTAGTCGCTCTAGTCGACTCTCCATTAACTAATGATTCGAAAATTGTGAGTAATAGTAAATTGTGTTTTTAATTTTTAATTTCGTATTTTATATTTTATTTTTATTAAGTACCAAAGCAAGATTTACGTACATGTACATAGCATGCTGTGATAAGAGAGCTGTTAATGAATTAGTCTGTCTTTTCTTAACTTCTAACAAAGGTCATTTTTGATGCGCTGTTCCATAACTTCTTAGCCAGTGCGTCCAGATGAATGACCACATGAGAATTATTGTAGCCATGAGGACACGCAGGAGAAAAAGCACGAACATAATGACCCCCCCCCGAAGGTTTTGGCGGGTGACCTACTCGTTTATTAAAAAATTAAAAAGGTTCGCTATGGTATTTGGAACGTTTAACTAAATAATTACATCAACGTTTGCTTATTCCCTCAAGTAATCTTTTCTATCTATCTATCTATCTATCTATCTATCTATCTATCTATCTATCTATCTATCTATCTATCTATCTATCTATCTATCTATCTATCTATCTATCTATCTATCTATCTATCTTTCTATCTATCTTACCTATCTATCTATCTATCTATCTATCTATCTATCTATCTATCTATCTATCTATCTATCTATCTATCTATCTATCTATCTATCTATCTATCTATCTATCTATCTATCTATCTATCTATCTATCTATCTATCTTTCTATCTATCTACCTACCTGCTTACCTACCTACCTATCTATCTATCTATCTATCTATCTATCTATCTATCTATCTATCTATCTATCTATCTATCTATCTATCTATCTATCTATCTATCTGTCTGTTTATCAGTTCGCCCGATTGTTCGTCTGTTTGTCTGCCCGCTTGTCCCCTCGCTCACCCGTCAGTTCGTCTGTCCGTCTATCTGCATCCTTTCCTGTGTGTCAATCAGTCTGTTTGTATGGCCTATCTATTTATCAAGCTGTCTGTGTGCTGTCTTTCTGTCTGCCTATCCATCAGTCCACCCATCTCAGTGTATATATCTCAGATAATGGTTATCGTTGAGCCTAACTGCTTCCAGTTAATGCATTTTCCTGGAAACGGTCTTACGATGGAAAAAAAAATAAGCTAAAATAAAAGATTTTGTTGAAATTAGTTGAAGTTGTTTTCTTATTTTTTCCCCAGGTTTGTTACCCAATTATTGAACAATATTTGGCACAGATTATTGTCACGGATGGGTTTTGGAGTAGGTGGTAAGCAAATAAGGACTGGTTTTGGAATCGATGGTAAACACATAAGGTTCGGTTTTGGAATAGATGGTAAAAAAATAAGGATGGTATGAAGGTATTTCCGAAAGACGAATTCTGTGCTGGTTGTTGTTTTGATTGGCGAATTATTCATTAAGTGAAACAGACGTTAGTCGTAACTGAAACTGCGTTGTATTTATTGTTTGTATAAATTGTCTGCCCTAGCTGTTGTTGTGAGGTCTGGATCATATATCGGCGATCATTCAAAAATTATCATCGCGCTACCCCGTGAACATAACTGACCAATGAAACGCCAGCTTGGTACACGTAGTGTCGGAGTATTTGCTAGGCTATTCAACATGGAGACAATGAAAGTGTAGATGTTGATATATTTCGGAAGGCAGTGTGCATATTTACACGGAGTACCTAGTTAAGGAAGGATCCGATTCGATAACAAAGATAATTAACCTTAGGCAGATAGCAATAGTTTCACTGGATGTGGGGTAGAGCTGAAGTTATTGTTAATAGAAAACAGTGGAGCATGAACAATGTTGTGTTTTTCCCTGTTTCGGCTGCTCTAGTGAAATGTCGGATAAACTATAGTATGTTGGATATCCACAGTAATAGAGCTCATTCATATGAGTAAAATAAGCATAAATAAGCATAAAAGGGAGGAAATCGGTGCAGAAATAAGGACTCCAGAATTATTTTAGATTTGTCATCTAAGCACACCTTGCCCTACCTACACGATTTTGAGTGAATGAAAAAATGCTTTGGCCTAGTTGTTATCTCGTACATCCGGAAGCCCACTATATAAGGGGGAGGAACGGAAGGAGCAAATACACTCGCCTCCTAATTCAAACTACAGACACGGAGAAAGCATCTGTATCAACTCCTTTGCCATCTGCAGAAGTGTGAGCAGACTGTGTAACCATTAAAAGCCTGTCTGTGATTGAGGGTAAGCGAGATGTTAATTAAATGTGTGCTTGTGGTAATATTGGTTTGTGTAGAATCATTGTGCTATTTCTGGAGGATAACCGGAAGTGTGTTGGTTTAGTTTAAGTGTGTATTAAATTAGTGGAACGAATGGATTGAGTTAGTTGGTTGCGGAAAGCGTTTTAAAGATATTATGCTGACTGGAAAGGACTATCCATACTGGAAGAAGGAATGATTGTAACAGATTGATTTTATGTATTAGTTGATATATGACACAATGATTACCATAAGGCCTATATGATTTTATAGAAGCAAATCATGGACAGAATTGTAACAAGTGAATTACTGAAATATTGTGCAAGAACTTGAACGAATTGTGTTATTCATGACTTACTATGTCTCTTATGATTAACCAAGCTTATCTGAACTGTCTCATTATACCTCCTGACTGGGTAGGGAGACAATGAGCGATACTACGTAGATTGTGTAATATATTTCTGGTTACACCCTGCCCTGAGTGTCGTAATAAATCTTTTGTGACCAAGTCAGCTAGTAGATGCTCAAGTTGTTCAGAGCTGTTGCCAGTATCAACTGTGTCATCTGGACGATTGGAAGACCAGCAGTTGTTGGGTTCTCTCATATATATATGAAATATATATATATATATATATATAATGAAAGTGAAACAAATTTTATTTTGAAATCAATTTGATTTTATTTGAAACTTAACAGAAAAGAAAATAGATCTTGTAGATAAATAAATTATAAATTGTACCCACAGTCTTCAGTGAATTATTAAAGTTGGGTTTAAAGTTCTTGTTGGTTAATTAATTACCCCTAGCAGAGTCACAGTCTTAGGTTGGTGTTAACTCACGTTTATTTGTTAAATGCCGTGAATGTCCACCAGTTGATAAATGTAGATGTTGGGACTGGTGTAGTAAAGTGTAACGATTGTCAACTCATTAAACCCAGCACAGTTTTGGTCATTGATGCGTGATGCCATATGATGATGGATGGCATCCGCATGTCTGGTTTTGTGTAGTGTGTAGATGTGTTCAGTCAAAACAATGTTCATGCAACAATAACAGGGCAATCCACATAGGACGTCAGTAAACTCACGACGTATAAGGTCAATGAGTCTTGAAACAGCCGTTGACGTTTTTCTTCATTATTTATTGTGGACGCCACAGTGACAAAATGGTTACGCAAATGTGTAGGCACA
Organism: Oreohelix idahoensis; assembly: GCA_024509875.1. Classification (NCBI taxonomy): domain Eukaryota; kingdom Metazoa; phylum Mollusca; class Gastropoda; order Stylommatophora; family Oreohelicidae; genus Oreohelix; species Oreohelix idahoensis. The sequence continues at coordinate 232,101 of JAMPIV010004990.1, forward strand.
TCAAACAGTCATTATCACAGCAACATTCAATACAGCAATAAACGGTAGACAGCATTACAATGATGAGTCAGATGCATGTTATATTTCATAGTGCTGTAAATGTAGTCAGGTGGAAAACTCCATCCTTTTCTATAACAGCCAGGAGATAACCAGATGTATGAGATCAGTTCACTCTCCTTAGTTTGACTTCAGCAAGACAGACACGTCTGCCGAAGTATAAATAATGTCCTCAAGAATATCCTCTAGATAATAAAGGTTTTCTAAACCTAGTTCATTTAACAAAGTAGCAAGTAATGGTCCTTGGTACATGCATCAACCGATGCAGTACAATGCAGCGACATGTGAGCTGGGAAAGAACATCTCGTGACGACGACTTTCGGAGACAGGCTATGAATCGAAATCGCTCACGACCCAAAATCGATAGAGTTAATGAAAAAGTCAATTTACCTTGCTTTCATGAAATACACAGAAATATCACGCCTCCCGACATGTGGGAAAACACTAGAGGTATTATCTCGACTAAACGAAATATCCATAAGAGGACTACACATCCCTGACAGAACAAAAATAGCGGAGATCCCCTCTTCAACGAGGCATCTCTTTCGCCATTCCAAATCGCTCACTCCCACTAATGCGCAGTCCAGCGCAAAAATGACCACAGCTCAAAAGTTAACTGCATTCGATACCAACGCGAGAAGACAAATGCTTACCGAGAAAAGTGACTATAAATTACAAGCAGTTGTTGCCCTTGCGTTATAAAACAGATATTGAAATAAAACGATGTTGCGAGAATTTATCACGCAACAGTCATACAGGTCATCTTGTCCTGGAACGTGATGAGGCTCCGACAAGAATGTGAGTGTAGACAATGAGTGTGTATATGAATGTCAGTACGCGAATGGTAGAATGATTCGATAGAGTTGTCAGGTTGGTAGTACATCACTCATACTCACATTGTTCGAATTCAAGAAGTACTGGAACTACGGTGGTCTTTTTATAACATTTAATGGGACGCACACTTGGACAGTACGTGTATGGTTACAGGAACAAATGTCGACATAGACAGCATAATGTTGGTCACAGGAATATCATCTTAAGTTAGCATTCATGCTTGGCAAATATCATAATGGAGCATTCGTAAATAAGCATTCAGAGTTCCATCATGTAAATCATCTGGCTTTACTGACTGGGCACGTCAGTCCATAACCAATATATAGGAAGGCTCCTAGACTTAACCTCGTCTAGCGAATATCCCTTCACGTAAAGTTCAATATATATATTTTTCATAAAGATATAGGAATCCCAGACATGGGTTCTCACATGTAGCAGTGATCTCTTGGTTCATCGAGCGATAGTACAGGCATCCCTTTTTCTCACTCGATAAATACAAAGTATATGGATTTCAACATGGCTGCTCTTCTCTCGTGAGCTTCACTCACTATTGGATACAGACCAAAATTGGTCATTCGTTAAATGTCCTCATTTCTTCATAGCTTCTATCATAGAGGTAATTGAATAGTATCATATAATCTAGTGCTGATACATAGGAATGTCATCTTCCTTTGAATAAATATTCTTTTCAAAAGTACCACTGCATCTGCTTATCGACAACGATGGCGAAGCCCAAGTTCATAATAAATTGTGGTTTTACCTTTCTATGCGAAATATAACTTTGCCATTCCTTGGCAAAAGAGAATAAACACTGGGGTAAAGTACATACAACATGTCTAAATGACTATCACTTTTCCCCATCTACTTATAGATCACTTTTTCGGCGATAAGCCGGCTACAACAAAATTCGACATCCCGACAGGATGACAGCCATGAATCACACCCCCTGCTAGCGATAATTCCGCTGCATAGCCTTTGACCTTTTCTAGCGACAACCAACATAGTTCGACTTAGAAAGGTAAAGATATACATATATAAGACAGACTCGTCCTACTCATACAAACACTACGTATAAATTCAGGCCATAGATATACTGAAGCAAGAACAATCTATTCCTACCCAGCCAAAGAATAAATCACAGTAGGCCTAGATTCGTCCGCGGAGTCCGATCGAAGATGACGGAACTCCTTTCAAGGGAAGTAACTCAAAAATGACTTCTCCTTAAGCACTTAAAAAAGGAAATACTTTGTTTACAAAATATTTGCGAACATAATAAGTATATAAATGTATTATATTGCAAGATAGTAAAGATTGCACTTTACAGTCTTACCACACCTCCCGGGAAAAAAAAAAAAAAATTTTTTTTTTAAATACATCTAGGAGCAACGTAGAATAGGCTCACAACGCAAGAATACTGCGCAGATGAAAATATCAGGAATAACTATAATTCCTAATATGACCGGTGAGAATATATCTCAAAATCTGAGAGAAATTGTTTCTCTACGAATAAATGTTTCCAGGAAGGTGTGATCTACGTATAATACAATTCTGGTAATTATACAATGCATACCAAAAATTCATACTATAATCTTAAATTTATGATTTATGAAGAAACAATCATCAAAGAACAGCGGTGAATAAACATCAATAAACCGCTAAGTAGAGATACCATCATTCTATTATTGAATTACAAATGTGTATCTTAGTAAAGAAACAAAAAATAACTGTTGTAAAGTTATACATATTAAAAAGATCCAATATTTAACAGTTAAGTGGCATCATGTGGGCATCTGGACAGAATGTCCGCCATCACATTTTCTGAACCACGGATAGCTCGTACAGAGAAATGAAAAGGTTGAAGAGCGATTGCGTATCGAGTTGATCTCGAGCTCTTCAAGTTCTTACTTTGGATAGCCGTAAGAGCTTTTTGGTCAGTTTCCACTACGAAATGCGCGCCCAGAAGGAATCTTTGGAGTTTGAGAATTGACCAAACCATTGCCAATAATTCACGGTCTAAAACCGAGTAATTCCTTTCTGCAGCATTAAGTTTTCTGGATATATACATTACAGGATGCAGAGTTCCAGAGTACTCTTGCATTAGTGCCGCTCCAATCCCAGTGGATGAAGCGTCACTACGAAGAACAAATGTCTTATCTGTTGTAGGTAACACTAAAATAGGTGGTGATGAAAACATAGTTTTGATCTTCTCTAGTGAAGATTGGCATTCATGAGACCAGTGAACCATGTTAGGCGACCCTTTCTTTAATAGTGTAGAGAGAGGTGCCATGATAGAGGACAGATTCGGAATGAAACGTACATAAAATTGTATGAGACCTAAAAGACTTCGCACTTGCTTTTTAGTCCTAGGGATAGAGATGTTAAGTATCTTAGTGATATTATGGTCTTCTGTCTTCAAGAAACCGTGACCTACTCGATGGCCTAAGAAAGCAATTTCGCTAAAGCCAATACAAGCTTTGGATGGTTTTGCTGTCAGGTTATACTCACGTAGAGTTGATAATAATTCAACTAACCCTGAATAGTGATCTTCCCAAGTATCGCTGAAAAGACAGATGTCGTCTAGATAAGCAATGACATCTGACCGATACGATAGGATTCGACGCATCATGCGTACAAATGTAGCTGGTGCGTTCATAAGGCCGAAAGGCATAAAATTCCATTGGAAAAGGCCTCTGGGAGTAGAGAAAGCGGTAAGAGGTTTGGCGCGTTCGGATAATGGAACTTGCCAATATCCTTTAGACAAATCAAGTTTAGTGAAAAAATGCGATTTAGAAAGACGAGTAAGTAACTCTTCTAGTAAAGGCATAGGTTCAGCATCGAACTTCGTAACTTGATTCAATTTGCGATAGTCAACGCAAAGACGTATGTTATTGTCTTTTTTTCGAACAATAACCATCGGCGAAGAATATGCAGAAGTGGATGGTTCGATTATTTGTAAATCTATCATTTCATCCAACTCCTTTTCAACCTGTGTTTGGAAATGTATAGGGATAGGATATGGTCTAACCCTAATTGGAGTATGTTCAGTTAGAACAATGTCATGCTCAATGACATGAGTTTGTCCAGGGATGTCAGTGAGGACATCCTGAAATGTTTGTAACATAGACGAAACTTGTCGCTGTTCTCCTAGAGACAAATCAGGAGAAACAGTAACGTCTTTCCATGATTCACTAGAATGAAGTGGGATCATTGGAAGCGGGAGATTAACATCCGAAAAACTTGTTTCCTCATCCTGTATTACAGACAGTGATGAGTAATGACCATGTTTGACATGAGAATCGTCCGTTGCCTGGAAAATAGGCTGTAGATAGTCAGGACGTTCATGGAACTCCGTAAGCATATTGATGTGGAAGGTTTTATGCTTCCCGTTAATATCGACGATGTAGTCAACATCTGAAATTTTCGATATTATATCGTACGGACCTTTCCAACTAATAAGGAGTCTGTTTTCACGACAAGGTAGCAAAACAAATGCTTTGTCACAAGGACAAAGTTGTCGTAAAGTTCTCTTCTTATTAGCAAATTGTCTTGCCTTCTGCTTAGCAAATTCAGAAGAGGACGTTGCCAATTTGCATGCTTCGATAATCTTTTGTCTCAGCGCGATGACATACTCGTAAGAAGATTTTGTGTCATCGTCAATATTGTCAGCTGTTATAAGATCATGCAGCAAAGACATTGGGCCGCGCGGTCGCGCGCCAAAGACAAGTTCAAAGGGAGAAAACCCTGTATGTTCATTGGGGACCTCTCTGTACGCGAAGAGGGCCGCGGGTAAAACCCTATCCCAATCTTGAGGATGATCCTCAGTTATCTTCCCTAATAAGTTCTTAAGTGTTCTATTTAGTCGCTCGACCATCCCATTGGACATAGGATGATAGATGCTACTCAAAGATCTCTCTATCTGTAGAGTAGACATTACTTGAGACATGGTATCCGATATCAGTTGGGTGCCATGATCTGATAATATTTCTCCGGGAATCCCAGCCGAGAAAATATAAGCCAAAGAGCATCTGCAATGTCAGCGGTAGTAATGCTCTTTAGAGGGATAGCCTCTGGCCAACGTGTGCACATGTCTACACACGTTAAGATAAACTGATGTCCTCTAGCAGATTTGATCTTGAATGGACCAATGATGTCTATCGCCATTTTCTGGAATGGACGAATAGGAATATCTGCAGCCTGAATAGGCGCAGCATGACGAGGACCTTTGGATTTGACTTCTTGACATACTTTACAGGATCGACAATAGATCCGTATGTCCTTGTTCACAAAAGGCCAAAAGAAAGCCGCAAGAACTCTTGACTTTGTACGGGAAAAACCCATGTGACCAGCACACTGAGAGTCGTGTGCATGTTGTAAGATCTTAACTCTCAAATTCTTGGTACAAGAATCTGAGAATGACTTGACTTAGTGGAGTCTTGCACCATACGTACAAGTACGCCATTCTTCATTGTAATCCAAGATTTACAATTTGAATCTTTATTCGGATCACCTTTCGTTACAAGAGTGAAGAATTTCTTAAGAGTCGGATCTTCTTCTTGTTGTTTTATAAACGAGTCACGAGAAATTACCAAGGGATCATCTTGGTTATGCACTTCATTATCTTCAACAGATGAAGTTTCAGGCATATTGAGAGCTTGAGCTCTAGTGACTACCGCATTAGCAGATTGCATATTTTGATTTTCCCAAACGGAAATTTGCTCCGGAGTGCATTCTTTGACTCCGTGAATGCGACCGATGATAAGATCAGCGATCGGATTCGGCAAAAGACATGCGTGTACATCTCCTGTGAAGAAAGGAGTAGCAATCCTAATGATAGCGGTAGAGTATTTCTCTATGGTGCCGCCAAATGTTACGCATTTGACTACTTTGCCTGTAGAATGAGAAGGATCTATGAGTGACTGCCTAACCCCAATAGTTGTGCATCCAGAATCAAAAAGTACTGAGACTGGATTGTCATTTACTAAACCTTTGTGTAAGACAAGAGAACCTCTCCCATCATGCGCGATTGACGCAGGAAGAGCGGGAAGAGGATGGCCACAGCTTAAAGTAGACACTGTGGTTGGCTCAAATAATGTTTTGCATTGGGGGCACTGAGATGCTCTCCCAAAATCAAAAGCGGCACATGCCATATTATTAGAGTCATCATTATCTTTATTTTGTTTATAGGCTTCGTGGGACTCTGCTGTGCAGAGTTCGCCTGGTAATGAGCTTTATGTTTTTTGAATTGTGCTCTACCTCTGTTATTATTGCCTCTGTACTTATCATTGTTTCCACTATTATAACCCCTACTCGGGTTTGAATCATAGCTCCTTTGGTTACTATCATCATATTCATTATAATGAGTATCTCGGTAATTATGATCTTGTTGTCTCCATGAAGGAAAACTTGGATAGTTTCTAGAATGACTTCCTTTGCGAAAGTTCCTGTAATTATGACCACCCCTGAATCGAGGGCTGTCAGCTCTTCTCCAGGTATTCGAAGAAGAACCCTGAAATGATTGGTTACCTTGGTTCTGATAACTGTAATAGTTACCTTTTTTATTAAACCTATTTTGAGGTCCTTGGAATTTGTGAGAGTGATTAGGGTTGTATGGTGTTGCAGAAGCAACTGGCATACCTTCTTTAACCTTACTGTTGCTAATAGCTACGTCCGGATGTGCAGTGACGTATTGGGTACAATACTGTTCCATTTCTTTTAGAGACTTAGGTTTACGCTCATGTAAGAATTCCAGGAAAGGTTTATTTATACTTGACATAATCTTGTCTCTGAGTATCAAGTCCATAAGGGCTTCATAAGTGTTTTCTGTTTTGGATAGCTCAATCCAACGATCAAATGTAAGACGTGTCCTTGCAATGAATTCTGAGAATTCTACACCTGCCTCCGGCACCATTGTCTTAAACAACTTCCGATAACCCTCTTCAGACAACTGATACTTCTTTAATAAGGCTGCCCTAATAACATCATAGTTATCTTTGTCAGCCTCTTCAACCAAACTTAAACTAGTCAGAGAATCACCTTTCAGATTTTCTGATAACTGGTTAGCATATTGTGATTTGTCCACATTATGGGCTCGACAAGAGCGTTCAAATCTATTTAGCCAGAATGTTATGTCATCACTGGAAGGGTTGAACGCTGGTACCTTGACCTTGTAAGTAAAGGGTTTACCATTACCACCAGATCCTTGATTAACATTACTTATGTTTGTTAACTTTAACTTTTCTAACTCAAATGCTAAAAAATCTTTTTGGTGTTCATGTTCTCTTATTGCTTTTTTCTCTTGAGCTTCAGCTTCTCTTTGTAATCTTTTCTCTTCTGCAGCAGCTTGTAATTTTTTCTCTTCTGCAGCAGCTTGTAATTTTTTCTCTTCTGCAGCAGCTTGTAATTTTTTCTCTTCTGCAGCAGCTTGTAATTTTTTCTCTTCTGCAGCAGCTTGTAATTTTTTCTCTTCTGCAGCAGCTTCATCTTTTCTTTTCTCTTTTTCCATTTCCATCTGGAATCTTTTTTCATCAGTCTGTATCTGCAATTTCTTTTGTTCATGCTCTCTTTGTAATTTTTTTTCCTCAGCTTCTAATCTTTTCTCCTCAGCTGCTAATTTCTTTTCTTCAATCAATGCTTTTCTTTCTTCAGCAGCAGCAGCAAGTTTTCTCTCTTCTGCAGCTAATGCTTTGTCATATTGAGCAACTGCCCATTCTTCTAATTGCTGACCAGTCTTATCAAAAGCTTTGCCTTGTGTGATAAAATAATCTAATGTAGACATCTTGTCTAATAAGATCAGTAATTTGCAAAAGTAAATAAATTCACTTTCTTAGTCTTAATCAAAGACCTTGTATGATAACTTTGTAACCTGTGGAAAATAGTACTTAACTATCCCAATCACTGTGGAAAACAAGCCTTACAAAAGTCTTGTATAAATCCTTATATAATAACAGCTATAAGTTGCTGGTTCACTCTATAATATAAGTGCAGTGCACCAGAAATAGTGTTTTATATCATCAACTGTGTACCTTTAGTAATAGCAATTAACTATCAGTTGATTCTTGTACATCAATTTATATGATCAACTATATTTTAAATAGTGTATGTCGATCAGGCACAAAACAAAACAGTTATACAGAAGAACATGAAAACATTTGCGGGAATGAAATAAATCAAATGGGAAAAACTATAAAAGATAAACCGCAAGAGGATAACAAATACAAATAACGCCACAGTATATAAATATAAATTGAGAATAGAACTGAAAGATAGAATAGGGTAGACCAACAAATTACAAACAAATCAAAACAAACTAAAGAACAGAGGAATATTACAAAAACAACAATGAGTACAGTCTTCACAGCTAACACTAATAGCAACAGCTGTCGCAGCAAATTTTCAATCAAGAAAATTGCACCTATAGAAACGCACACATCAGACCCTCTATTACGTGGGATACTCTGTTGTGTGACACCGCCCAACCAAAACAACAACCCGCTGGATACAAACAAATATCACATATAAATATTTAAACATAAATACATAAATGCATAAATAGTATGGCAATATGATGTAAATAGAGTGTTGCAGAAAGAATGTGTTGTAAAGAAGGCTCAGTTACACTGCCTAATAGTACAGTACTGTGGTACTTTATTAAACAAATACTTCTGGTCTAATTATTTTAAATTCAACACAGAAATAGAAGCTCCATCGTTGATGTGAATGATAACAATCGATGTAGGACTTCTCAGTTCAATAACACTTCCTTTCGCAAACACTGTCAAATATTCTCCAGTCCTGATGTGTAATGTTCTATGTTTCAACCAAGCTTGCTGTGTAACACTGTCAGTTGTATGGCAAATGACCAACGAACCAAATGTCAACATACGCTGACCTAGTTACTGCATACTGTCGACAGGACAGGTCACGCTGACATCACTGTAGAGTTGTACTGTTGATGTATTTGTGTGTCGTAACAGACCCCAAGGAACGTCTGGTCTCAGTAGTTTACTTCTCAATATGGTCACTGTGCAGGTTGACCCAGGAAGCTGGCACACCAGTTGTTAACTCACGTTTATTTGTTAAATGCCGTGAATGTCCACCAGTTGATAAATGTAGATGTTGGGACTGGTGTAGTAAAGTGTAACGATTGTCAACTCATTAAACCCAGCACAGTTTTGGTCATACAGGTCATCTTGTCCTGGAACGTGATGAGGCTCCGACAAGAATGTGAGTGTAGACAATGAGTGTGTATATGAATGTCAGTACGCGAATGGTAGAATGATTCGATAGAGTTGTCAGGTTGGTAGTACATCACTCATACTCACACTGTTCGAATTCAAGAAGTACTGGAACTACGGTGGTCTTTTTATAACATTTAATGGGACGCACACTTGGACAGTACGTGTATGGTTACAGGAACAAATGTCGACATAGACAGCATAATGTTGGTCACAGGAATATCATCTTAAGTTAGCATTCATGCTTGGCAAATATCATAATGGAGCATTCGTAAATAAGCATTCAGAGTTCCATCATGTAAATCATCTGGCTTTACTGACTGGGCACGTCAGTCCATAACCAATATATAGGAAGGCTCCTAGACTTAACCTCGTCTAGCGAATATCCCTTCACGTAAAGTTCAATATATATATTTTTCATAAAGATATAGGAATCCCAGACATGGGTTCTCACATGTAGCAGTGATCTCTTGGTTCATCGAGCGATAGTACAGGCATCCCTTTTTCTCACTCGATAAATACAAAGTATATGGATTTCAACATGGCTGCTCTTCTCTCGTGAGCTTCACTCACTATTGGATACAGACCAAAATTGGTCATTCGTTAAATGTCCTCATTTCTTCATAGCTTCTATCATAGAGGTAATTGAATAGTATCATATAATCTAGTGCTGATACATAGGAATGTCATCTTCCTTTGAATAAATATTCTTTTCAAAAGTACCACTGTGCATCTGCTTATCGACAACGATGGCGAAGCCCAAGTTCATAATAAATTGTGGTTTTACCTTTCTATGCGAAATATAACTTTGCCATTCCTTGGCAAAAGAGAATAAACACTGGGGTAAAGTACATACAACATGTCTAAATGACTATCACTTTTCCCCATCTACTTATAGATCACTTTTTCGGCGATAAGCCGGCTACAACAAAATTCGACATCCCGACAGGATGACAGCCATGAATCACACCCCCTGCTAGCGATAATTCCGCTGCATAGCCTTTGACCTTTTCTAGCGACAACCAACATAGTTCGACTTAGAAAGGTAAAGATATACATATATAAGACAGACTCGTCCTACTCATACAAACACTACGTATAAATTCAGGCCATAGATATACTGAAGCAAGAACAATCTATTCCTACCCAGCCAAAGAATAAATCACAGTAGGCCTAGATTCGTCCGCGGAGTCCGATCGAAGATGACGGAACTCCTTTCAAGGGAAGTAACTCAAAAATGACTTCTCCTTAAGCACTTAAAAAAGGAAATACTTTGTTTACAAAATATTTGCGAACATAATAAGTATATAAATGTATTATATTGCAAGATAGTAAAGATTGCACTTTACAGTTGGTCTGAAGAGGGGCACCATAGGTAACTAGGATAGCCATTACCATCTCACCTAGTGACCTATACAGCTTGACTCTACCTTTGACTTCGATACACCATTACTCTTTTCAGAGAATGGGGTATTTCTCTTAAGACCAGTCTCTTATCTGGCACTATCCTAGTATCATCTGATACATCTATTTGTCCAGGATATTATCATCATCTTATTATCGTTACCTCTCGCGACAGCCGTTTGTTTTTATCTTACTACTGGTATTAATTTTAAAGTTTTTGTAGTTCCCTTCAGGTCTTCGAGAGTTTAGATGAGGCCGGGCCATGTCACATTGTGAGGCCCCTCATTGTTTGAAAAGAGAATAAAACATATTTTAATATAAAGAAAGACACATTGTGAGGCCCTCCAGGTAGGTGAGGCTTGTGACAACCAACCCCCTCCCCCTTTTTTTCGTTATGCTGATTTTCTCTCATTATATTTCTTTTTTTTTCGTGACATTTCTCACCTTTGTCTCTATATCTCTATAATTACCTTATTTCTCTGAAGCTCCATTTCATTACTTACTTCTGCGCCAGGCATAATATATATAGCTGAGAGCGTTTGTTGCTTATCGATTTACGTTTTTATGCTTCATACTTAAGGTCACCTGGGGTGTGAATTAACAGCAAGAAGCGAATGCAGCAACTCTCAACAAAATAACGTCAATTTTCATAACTGAAATTATCCGGACTGTCCATAAATATTTAATATTCCATCTTCAGACACATAAGGAATATCACACATTGATGCTCAATAACTGAACACTGTACACTGATTGCCAATACAAATACATACGTTGTCCTGTCCAGATACATGGACACTCACATATTATTTTATTTTCAATTCATGTTACAGGAATGATATTTGTATAGAAATGTGATTCTCAAAGTGGACCATACGGCCCCCAGTGAGCCAAGGCATATTTCTAGAGGGCCACAGTAAGTGCCATATTTCTAGTAAACTACCTTTTTCCAGCAAACAGCGGCTGTGAGGGGGATCACAGAGGTAAATAAGGCTCAGAAAGGGGTCATGAGCAAAATAAAGCTGAGAACTCCTTGTATAGAACACGTCTGTTCATGTCCACGACCACATACCACAGACGTTATAACCACCCATACACGTCACCCTTCACAACTTGTATACATCTTATTTTACAATTACATTTAACTAAAGCGCTCTGTGGTATTAAAAAAAAACACCACCGCAAAAGATCAGTTGGAGTTTTTAATGCATCCCCGAGCAACTGTTAACAGATATTAGTACATTCATTACCCTTCAGCTCTCCAAGGAGCATCGGCCCGAGAAAATTCGTGCTATGTCCTCCTGTCCCGCATAATCTGCTCACGGTTTCTATGTCTTTCCCATTGTCACGAATTGAATGTGAATCGCTGTCACTTTTAGCTGAGTGGTTCGCCTCTATCTTATCCTATATTTTGTTTCCTCCAAGTTTTCTCTTTAATAGCTCCTACAAGATCTATTTCTGATGTTATTCCTGACACTCTTACGTTGGACAGGCTAAAACTTCACACCTTGCACGTGTGCATCGGCACTAAGCTAAATGGTCTTTTCAATTTTTCTTTCTCGTGGGTGGTGGCAGAGTTACCTGAGTCTTTGAGTCAGAGAGAAGCTGGACACACAGGAAAGCGACCTTCGCCTTTCATGTGACCGATCGCGTCTAGAACTGCGAACTCTGGTCGTTCGAATGATCGCCAGAGTTTAGCTACAGCTTTCGCAACCCCTTTTATCACAAGACGCCTGGGAGACAACTTCTCGAGGTCCTTACGTCACGATTACGCTACTCAACTGCACATGCGGACCCACGCTGCAAACACCTGCAGTCTTTATCTACTATATATGCTGGCGTCTCTAACACTTATTGCCATTGTCACCAGAGAATTTTCTACCAAAGAAAATGGAATCTGTGCCAGCGCCAATCCCAGTTGTATCGTGTTTAGATATATTCTTCTTATTCGGCGCAAGTGGACCATTCCTTATGTGCTTACTTCATCATCCACTTACTACTGCAATACTGCTAGACCCATTGACACCGACTTACTACTGCATATACTGAAAGGACCACACAGATCCTTGTTAGTTGACGGTACGCTATACACAACTGGTTAATCCACGTTCATCGCAAGCCATTAGAGGAGATGCGTCATTGACCCCCCTCATGGTTACTCGTTTCCATTCAGACATCATTGTCAGATTAATCAGCGGGAGTCTTGCCATATCCCACTTTAAATCTCCTTCACCTGCTATTATCGCCCCAAGCCAAAGGCCTTTAGTTAGAAGTTCCTACACACACAGAGAGAGAGAGAGAGAGAGAGAGAGAGAGAGAGAGAGAGAGAGCTTACCTCCATCGCCTTAGGACTCCCAATTAGTGGGAAAAGTATAGTGATCTCCTATTAGATGAGTAATTAACGCGGGAGTAACTGACAATACTAAAAGGATTTAGGTGGAGTTGTACATTGATGCGTTCGCAAAAGAGGTGTCTACCTTCCAGGATTAGTAACACAGGGTCGGCCTTCTTCGCTTGGAGGGCTGGGGGCTAACCCGTGATAGTTAATTAGACACCTGTATTCATGTGGTGTAGACTGTATAAAATTAATTTTTCTTTACCTGGGTCACTCTTATTGTGATAGCTCGCCAATTTCATTTTTTGCTAGCGAGCTTCGGTTTATTTGTGTGTGTGTGTGTGTGTGTGTGTGTGTGTGTGTGTGTGTGTGTGTGTGTGTGTGTGTGTGTGTGTGTGTATTTTGGCTATTTTTCCCCCTTTTTTTTATTAATAGATATTTACATATTCTAGCGGTCAGAATTTACTTTCTATTCTACCAGTCACTGTTACTGTGCTGTCCTTAATGTAACAGACTAACTTATTTAGCGGAGAGGACGGAGGAGGTGCCTGACATTCTAAAAATTATCTCGAGTGTGACCTAATGTCATATCTCTTCTCTCCAGAAGTCACACCTCACTCCCCATTTTACATTAGTGACTCTATCTAAACCGCTACACCTCACGGTAGAAGAGGAACGACTAAGTAAGTAAGTGTTAACGACTTTATATTCATAGAGGGTCAGATACTGTAGATGTTTAAAGCTCTCATATGTACGCCTGGGATTTTCAGATGTGCACCTGAGTGCAGTGATGATAATTTTTTGATATTTTATTTGTGTGCGCACCCGTGTGTTACCGGGGCCCAAAAAGGGAGCAAAGAATAGTAACACTGTACCCTACCAGGCAATTCGTAAAAAGCGACTAAGGAGGGCTGAACATGGGGCTGGTTACCCCATCCCGTAGAAAACTTTTTACCACAAAAACTTCAACAAACATGGACAAGTCAAATAAAGAATATAAATCAACTGGAATGTTCGCACTCTGTGTGAACAATGGAAAACTGCACAGGTAGCAGCAGAAATGCCAAATTACAGGATTGATATCCTGGGTCTCTGCTAGACACGGTTTAAAGGCATAGAGAAGAGGAGATTGATCACAGGAGAAATGGTGTTGTCCTCAGGACATGAGGAGGAAAGAGCCCACCACAGTGAAGGGGTGGCTCTAATGCTGTCCAAGGAAGCACAGAAGGCACTTATAGAATGGGAAGCAATGGGACCCCGAATTATAACAGCAAGGTTTAAATCAGCCAAAAAGAAAGTAAATATAAACATCATTCAGTGTTATGCGCCAACAAACGATAAAGAAGAATCTGCGTAAGAAGACTTTCACACCAGACTACAAAGTGTCTTGGACAATAAGAAAAGAAAGGACATCACAATTTTGATGGGGGACCTAAATGCGAAAATAGGAACAGACAACACTGGCTTTGAAGAAATCATGGGAAAGCATGAATTAGGTATGATGAACGAGACGAGAATGGGGAACTATTAGCTAACTTCTGTGCTTCAAATCAACTAGCTAAAAGAGGAAGCACATTTCCACATACAAGAATACATAAAGCAACATGGATATCACCAGACCACAGAACTGAGAATCAGATTGATCACATATGCATAAGCTAGAAGTTTAGGTCATCATTGCATGATGTGAAAGTATGTAGAGGAGCAGATGTTGTATTAGACCACCATCTTCTATTGGCTAAAACAAAATTAAAACTCAAGAAATTTACAACAGCATATAGCTATAGACAACAGTGTAATGTGGGATATCTAAGAAATCAGGAAATAAGAGAAAAATTTTCAATCACAGTATCCAACAAATACCAAGTACTCCAACATCTGGAAGATGAAACAGATACGGAATACCACTGGCAACAAGTAAAAAATATATGGAACGAAACATGTGAAGAAGTACTGAGAAAAAGAGAACATCAGCACAAAGCATGGATAACAACAGAAACCATTAGTAAGGTAGTAGACAGGAAAAAAATGAAAGCAGATTTAAACAGAAGCAAAACCAGAAGCTCCAAAGCCAAGGCTAATAAAGTGTACATGGAAGCAAACAAAGAAGTAAGAAGAAACATCAAAAGAGACAAGATGAAATATATTGATGATTTGGCAAGGGAAGCAGAGGAAGCTGCAGCAAAAGGAAATATGAGGGATATGTACAACAACACAAAGAAGCTAACAGGGAAATATAAGCAAGCAAATGGGCTCATAAAAGATAAGAATGGAAAATTGCTTAGTAATATACAAGAACAAATAAAGAGATGGACAGAACATTTTGAGGAACTTCTCAATAGACCATCTCCAACTAATCCCCCAGACATCCAGTCAGCAGAAGAGGAGCTACAAATCAGCTGTGAACGACCAAGTAGAGAAGAAATAAAGAAAGCCATAAAGCTTCTGAAAGATGGAAAAGCAGCTGGTCCAGATTGCATTCCAGCAGAGGCCATCAAAACAGATATTGATACCTCTACAGAGATATTATACAAACTACTTGGCAAAGTCTGGGAGAGAGAGGAAATACCAGCAGAATGGAAGGAAGGTTATCTGGTCAAGTTGCCTAAGAAGGGAAATTTACAAGAGTGCACACATTATAGAGGAATAATGTTACTATCAGTGCCAGCAAAAGTATTAAATAGAATCATCATGGAGAGATTAAAAGAGTCCATAGACAAGCAACTGAGAGATGAACAAGCAGGTTTTCGACAAAATAGATCTTGTACAGACCAGATAGCCACATTGAGAATAAAAGTTGAACAAAGTCTGGAATGGAATTCACCGCTATACATCGGATTCGTGGACTATGAAAAGGCATTTGACAGTGTAGACAGAGAATCGCTTTGGAAATTGATGAGGCATTATGAAGTTCCCATGAAGATCATTAACTTAATAAAGAAGACCTATGAAGACATGACATGCAGAGTTCTTCATGAAGGACAACTTACAGAACCGTTTAGGATCAGAGCGGGAGTGAGTCAGGGATGCCTCTTGTCTCCATTTCTTTTCTTACTAGCAATAGATTGGGTTATGAAAACCTCAACATCACACAACAGAAATGGAATTCAGTGGAATCTGACTAAACAGCTTGATGATCTGGATTTTGCAGATGACTTGGCTCTTCTGTCCCATAACCATAATCAGATGCAAGAGAAAATGAAAATTCTCGATGAGAGGTTGTCGTAAATTTTCCTGAGAGAATTCTGGTGGATAGTGGTCCCGTTAGAGTGTAGAATGATAGTGAATGCTCTGTGAGAATAAGGATTTAGGAAAGAAGGATCGTTGATTGACAAGTGCTGGGAAGATTAAGGACAGTCTATTTTACGACAATATTTGTCTCTCAACACTACTCCTACCACTCTTCTGAACAAACAATTGTTTGCCAGTTTCCAGACACTCAGGTGCACACGCCAATTTGGTGATTCAAACACACAACGTACGTGAATACAGACTACGATAACGAATATGGGTAAGTTTGGGTTTGGGCCTGCCAACACAAATGCTAAAAGTTTTATTACTTTTATTTAGCAAAAAATCAAGTCACAAACAATTATCAATTTACATGCAGAAATCAAAGGTTACAAAACTACAAATGACAAGGTGGGGAGGGTTTTGGAGAAGTATTCAATACACCTTTCCCGCTTGTTTTTAACAAAGAAAAAGGCCCGGTCCCAAAGACGGGGGGGGGGGGGGGGTGATGATCAGAGATAGGCAATTTAACCCAACGGTAAATTTATTACTCTGAGACGAAGGTTTACAGTAATTAGTGTGGGGTAGAAAAAATCCTATGGTTCTCAAATTTTTCCCCTGTATTCAACAGATTTACGGGAGGGGAAAAACACAGTTAATAAATCCCACTTGGAGAAATCCCATACAATGAATACAGTACAAAATTAATACTAGGTTGAACTAATTAAAATGGTAGAAAGGTTAAATCTCCTTTTGTTCAAAAAAAAAAAACACCCTTGTAAAGGCCTGCACACAGTCACGCTCACACACTTACCGAATCGTGGATTCTGGCACTACATATAAATTTTACAACAGCAGATAAACACTTGACCAATGGAAAATGTCTTTTTACTTCTGTGTCAAGCCCCAGATTTATCGAGGTTGGCTGGTAGCAAATGGTCTCGAAAATCGCTAGACGATGAAGCGTAAGTGTTACTGTTGGTTCTAGATAAAGTTCCTAATGAATGGCACAGGCACTTGGCTAGGTGTGGGGAATGGTGTGGTCTCTTTAGATTCGCACCGCTAGTGGTGAAACTCTTATGGCGTAATGTCACAGACTAAAAAAACCTGAGGTAAGTTCTTCTTCGGGGGGGGGGGGGTAAAATCCGATGAAAAATACTAGGCAGACAGTGTTCAGATAAATCTGTGTTCTCTTCCACTAATAAAGCAGTAAATGAAAGTGGCTAATGGCAAATGTTCTTCTCCAGTTTACTTTAAGGACTATATGAATTAGTATTTTAAAGGTGTTTCTTGGGTGGCTTTATTCTCAGTTAACTTCAGAGGAGCGAGACCCGCAACAGGTCGCCACAAGTTTAGCTTTAAAAAAGTTCATACGTCACTGGAGTTATCGAATTGAGTCGGCAGGACTCTGTATATAATTTAATTGCTGGGATGCAAGGTTGAATGATCATTCTGGATGAAAGATAGAAAAAACATGAAATGCAATACAAATCATATTATAATCTGACGCGCGATAAATTTACAGTTATAATTCCCTTAACGGCTGAAAAATTAATTTACGCGTCTATTATATTTGGAAATTAGCTTATAGATGTAACATTTAGTTTGCACTAGAACTTTGAAAATGGGCTTATTTAATAAGTTTAAATTTACACCACAATCCAGTGAAATAAAATGAAATAAATAGACCACTGATCACTCGAAGCTAATGTATATATTACCGTCTGCACAGAAAAGAATTCACTATAATATATATCCGAAAGATCCCGAAGGAATCTAGCAGGATTCTGCTATAGGTAGTTCTTCTTAAAATCTGGCAAAAACGAATGATAAAATGCAGTTTTTCAGTCTTTATTTATACTAACTGGAATGCAACTTAAAGGGGTCGTGTGAGAATTTCACACTTTTCTTCATCTTGAGGAAAAAATGAGATTCTACGCCGCCCGACATGGCCTGTTACTCCATTCCCTGGTCGCTCGGGTTTCTCCCGTTTCTCAGTCTTTCGGGCAAGTCTGTCGGTTGACACAGAGGTGCGAAGTCTGCGAGAAGCTTGCTTCGTCCACTCTGGTTCGCACTGCCGTGTCATCTCAGCAGCAGGAGACTTCATCTTCTGTTCAAAGAAATCCTCAGTGTCTTTGAGGTTAAGCCGCTTCCCCGCTAGGCTCTGGCGACACCCATAAGGCAGGTACTAACGAAGGTTGAAGCTAAATGCTTGCATATAATCGCTCTTAGAAATAGCCGTGGGCGTGGTTTAACCTGCCCTACGACGAAGCGAGATTCCAGGATGCACGCATGAAATCGTCTACATATTTAATGAGCAAACGTGGTGAAGATTCTACTCTGCGCTCCTGCATACTTAATGAGCCCACGTTGAAGGTTACATACTAATGAGCCCAGGTGGAGAAGAGTTCCCGGTTGGCGATCAAATGACAACAATGTTCAGGGGTTCTGATGTTATACGAAGGGGAATACCCTGTCATCCAATAATTCAGGTCTGCTGAGTTGTCCGTCACAGAGGTCACAACAAGTGGGCCTGAAAATACACAGGGAAAAGACAAAGATTATGAGAATAAATGCAAGAAATGATAACAAGGTTGAACTAGAAGAAACACCACTAAAAGATGTAGAATCGTACATATATCTTGGAAGTAATATAGACAAAGTTGGAGGGACAGACAGTGATATCAAAATAAGAATACAAAAAGCAAGAGGAGTTTCATTGCATTGGTAAACATATGGAGAACAAGAGAAATCAAGTACAACACGAAAATAAGAACCTTCAACTCAAATGTGATGTCAGTCCTATTGTATGGCTCTGAGACATGGAGAACAACAAAAACAACAACCAAAAAGCTGCATACTTTTATAAACGGGTGATTGCGTAGAATAGAAGGACTGAAATGGTATGACAAAGTCACAAATGTGGAATTGATGACAAGAATCAGACAAGTGCCAGTGGAACAAGAGTTGAGAAGAAAACGCTGGCGATGGATAGGACACACATTGAGGAAACGATAGCATTACAAGGCAGTCCTTATTCTGGAATCCACAGGGAAAGAGCTGCAGAGGTAGACCAAAAACACATGGAGAAGAGAACTGGAAACAGAGGTGAAAATGATGAGGTAAACATGGAAAGAACTTGAGCGGATGGCACAGGACAGGAAGACTTGGCATGTGTTTGTTGAAGGCCTATGCTCCTTGGGGAGCTAAAGGATATTGAATTAAATTGAATTTGTGTGCGACCGTGCACCAGTATTAAACTGGGACTGCATCAGTGTATGATTTATTGAAACTGTTTGGGCTGAGAGGACAGTCGAGAACAAGGGCACTGAAGAGGCTTAGTGAAACTGCCGAAAAGGCATCATGCTGGCTGTGGAACAACCGCAATGGGCTATGGAAATCGTGACAGTAAACTCTGCGGTACAGAAAACACCAAGAATTTTTCTAAGTCCACGATACGTTGAGTTTTTTGGTATACTGGTGAAAGGGCTGTGACTGAGGGGCAACACGCGGTGTATACTATAAGAGGTGTTAGGCACAGAATTTCAGTTGCTAGCGCGTAGTGGCTAGCCTCGTCGGCTTCCCTCAGGTGTGTCAGTGTTTGTCCCTAGTTGTGTGCGACGGAACGAACGGGATAATTTGTCTTCTCGTTGTTACTTTCACAATTGCCTCCACGGCTGGCGGAGTTGTGGATTTTAAAATTGCTACCGGAGTGAAATGGGTTCATTGTGTCCTATCCTTCTCCAGCGTTTTCTTGAGCAGTGTTAAATAACTGCGTTCATAACACCACCTGCTTTACAATAAAAACATTTCTTGATCGGGAATCGAGATACGAGAGAAAAGAAGTAGACCGAAAAAGCTTTAAACAATTTTTAATAGATTTTTGAAGGGGAAAAACAGAAGAAGACAAAAACAGATAGCGATTATGCTATGGAAGAATATTTGAAATGACAATTCTTTATAACTTTCGGAAAAGAAATTGCACTTTGAAGAATGATGTATTACACAGGAGTATTTATAACATAGAGTGGGCAAATAGCATACGGTCGATTTGTGAAATAAAAAGAGAATAAACAGGAATGGAGCTGAAAAAATACATAGAGCTAGAGAAGACGTGGAAAAGAAAGATGGATAGAGTAAAGAAATGAACAAAGCAGAATTTATTAATTTATGATTCTTTATTTCGACTCCCCATAGAACATGGATCATCAACAAATACCTTCCAAGCCTTTGTATACTGTTGTCGTAGATTTTTGATAGGGGAATTAAGACATAGATTGGTCCCTTCTAAATAGATTAGAACAGGTGATAGCTCAGTGTGAGGTAATGTAAAGAAACTAGATTTTCACGAGTGAGATAGTGGAAAATAATAGAGTCTGTTCCTGAATTTGAGAAGTTTTTCTCTCCTTCAGCCTATCTCTACAACAGAATTAGATGTATCAGACAGTCTATTAGAACATATATATATATATATATATATATATATATATATATATATATATATATATATATATATATATATATATATATATATATATATATACCACTCACATACACCCACATAAGTGACGACAGTTAGACGCACAGACGTGAAAACTATAACAATGGAATATAGATATTTTGGGACGAGCTTACCGACACACTTGAATAAGTTTATGTAAATTTTATTTTTGATAAGAAAATTCAACACAACAATAAATTAGAATATCAAGCACATATAAATACACATAGGTCAAAGAATTACTAAAAAAGAATAATAGACCCCTCTGTTTAGCCCACGATCCTGTTAGAAGAAAAGTTATAGCCCCAAAGAGTCACAGATTTATACGCTATGGTCTAAGATTTCCCTCTATAGTTAAGAACAGAGTTGATATATTAATCTATCCTAACAGGAAATCAGCATTAGCAACAAAAATTGCATAAAGAAATTTCAAAGCGGGTGCATGAATAAAAAAAAAGAAAAGAATCACTCGTTCTGCTTTCTCTCTGTTCATTCACAGGGGCCCCTGACGTACTTTCTTACCTACAAACGTGATGTTTTTCGCCTTCTGGCGCAAACTTCAGGACACACCTCTACAGTGAATCTGTATTCTTTTGATAAAGAGAATCCCAGCTCTGCAGATACAGATTTCTTCCAATGTTCCGGGGAGCGCTCACTTTATAACTATATTTTCAGATTACTGTTAATGTCGCTTGAATCAGTTTAGGTAAGAAATTTTAAACGGGCTCAAGGTGTCAGAATCACGAGGTTTCCACTACTTAGGAAAAATGACAGGTTGGTAACTTCTCTCAAATGTAAAATTCTTGGTCACACCACAATTAGTCAAAAACGTCGGAAATGTTACTGTTTGTAATTTCTCTCGCCACAGGGCTGAATATACAATGAGATTGTTGGGAAGAATTATAATTTGGCTCGATAGGCCCAGTTACTGCATTTAGTATTAAAGTTCGTGAGATGAGTACTCTGTCTCTTTCTGGATGCAAACACAATGCCAGACAGGTTGTAACTTGGAAACTCACTTATTTAAATTACAAAAATGTTTCTTCTAGGTTATTCTCACATACTGGAAAAAAACCGCAGGTAGATTTTGGGCTTGACCCAGACGCTGTATAAAGAAAAAGAAACATACAGAATACTAAATCATAATATTATACACACCTCCTATCCTACCCTCGCGAAGAATATAATATCACTTCGGTTATTTAACTTAAATCAGAAACTATAAGCTTAGAGCTTGTATCATCGTTTAAAACTTCCGTGAAATAAATTCTAGTCATTAAAAGAATCAATCATCATGAATTAGAAATACATACGTATCTCGTCAATACTCAATGATGAATCAGTGCATTTACTTAGTTAAAATATTCACCGACTGGTTACTAGCAATTTAATTAAATTTATTTATAGCTGAATGAGTTTTTAGCTAGGAATTATAATTTATTTTGCAATCCACTGTAACACAATAAACTAGAGAAATGAACTGACTTATCATTTAATCACTCTGCACAGAAATTTAACTAGTGAAAATGGAATAGGCGATCTACCACTTAAATCACTCAACACTACTATATATATATATATATATATATATATATATATATATATATATATATATATATATATATATATATATATATAGATATATATATATATATATATATATATATATATATATATATATATATATATATATATATATATATATATATATATATACCACTAGCGCAGAAATAAACTATCTCCAATCGACCAACTAAATGATACTTCTATTAACAGAGATCTTAGGAATCGACAGCTAGATGGTTCTAGTCTTTCTGGCTTTACTGGATGAATTTAGTTAGATTTCTCGGGTATATATCTCTCCGAAATCAAGGGAGGGTTACGTCTATAACCCGAACCGACTCATTTGCCAGATGTTAGCACCTACGTCCAGATTTACATATTCCCTTGCTCATTCTACGAATGAAACGAATTCTACACACCCTTACCGAAACCAGACTTAACACCTACAGTAAATTCTCTCGATCTGATCAGACATCGGCAATAAAACTTCCAGTGTGCGTTTCACACATTCTGCTTCATATGGCCATTCCCAGCGATCAATGTCTTTCATCTCAAATCTTTCACCGAGAATAATTAACTATAGGCGAACAGATCTGAGAAAAATGATAGACGATAGTCTTCCTTCTTATCCCTGTCGAGAACGAATTAACACGATTCGATCTCATCAAAGAACTTAGCTTAACAGCAATAAAGTGCGTTGCTAAATAAGAAAGGAAAAGACAAAGGTTTGAATGGGAGAGTATTCGTTAACAATCGAGCGTATGCGAAAAAGGTAAAAGAGCGAAAGAAGGTAAAAGACAAGTGTAGAATAAAGAAAAGATAATAGAAATTTATTAATCATAAATCTCTGCCACAACTGTGCCATCCGTTCAAGGTTTTTCCGTGTCTTCTTAATCCCTATCACGTATATCTTGAGATCTTTTCTCCATGGGCTATCTTTTTTTTTTAGTCAAACTCTTGTGGTTCCAGAAAAGCAATAGACTGGTTTTCTTGTCCATGTTTGTCCTGTCCAATGTTTTCTCTTCACATTTTGTTTCACTGGTATATGTCTGATTATTTCAACAACAACAAAAAACGTAAAAGGTAGTCCATCCGAACATACTATTGGTAGATGTGAAACACAAATCAAGTAGAGAATAGGAATGGCAACAGTTACATTCAACAACATGAGACAGATACTAACATCTAAACAATTAACCCACACATTAAAACTGAGTATCATCAAGTATTATATATATATATATATATATATATCTATATATATATATATATATATATATATATATATATATATATATATATATATATATACACAAGTATATACTGAAGCACATTAAAAACGCACCACCTGTATAATCCAGGAACAGAGTGTGAAATGTAAATATAAATGTTTACAAGTTTACATATTTAGAATCTTTATTCATTTTCCTATGAATCCATGCTGGTCATTAATTTGTACATTTGATTGTTATGAAATTCATTGCATTCTGTGCAGGCAAGGGAGAAAACCAAAAATGCAACCAATAAAAAAATTCATTCACACTATCCTCACTATCTGGTATGTCCACCGTGTGCTTGCAAACAAGCTTGGCAGCGGCTCCGCATGGAACGCACAAGTCTCTGATGGAAATTCAGGGGAATCAAGTCCCATTCACGTGTAAGAGCAGCTTCGAGCTGTTGCAGATTAGCTGGAGAACCTTGCCTGTAGACTCTGCGCCCAAGCTCGTCCCACAGATGTTCTATAGGGGACATGTCTGGTGATAGGGCAGGCCAATCAATCGTCACAATGTTCTGCTGCTGTAGATATTGCTGCGTAATGCATGCGTTGTGCGCACGTGCGTTATCCTGCCGGAGAAGCTGCAAGTCTGGATAATTTGTGAACGCAGGAGCAACCAATGCATCCAGAACCTCATCTCGATATGTCACAGCATTAACATTTCCACGGAAGACGTGAAGAGGCAAACGATGGTGAAAACTGAATCCTCCCCAAATGTGAATACTGCCACCTCCAAATCGGTTGTGCTGACGAACACAGCAATCTGCAAAGCGCTCTCCACACCGTCGCCAAATCCGCATACGCCCATCAGCAAAGGATATGTTGAATCTTCTCTCGCCTGTGAATAGGACAGCATTTCACTGCAGTCTAGTCCATCTGACATGTTGCTCTGTCCATTGCAGGCGCTGCTGACGATGTCTGTGAGTCAAGTTTGGCCCAACATAAGGTCGTCTTGCAGTAAGGCCTGTATCTCTGAGTCGTCGTATGACTGTCATTCGAGAGACTTGCCCATGTCTACCCACTATTGCTCTTGCTGTTTGACTTGCCGGAAGAGAACGATTCCTTAGGTGACTTAGCACAATATGACGATCTTGCGCAGGGGTAGTAACTCGTGGTTGGCCACTCCAAAGTCTATCCCGGGCACTGCCAGTGGTTCCGTAACGTTCATTGAGACTTACAATAGTGCTGTGGTGGCAATTCATCCTTCTTGCAATGGCCCGCGAGCTCATTCCGGTCTCCAACATACCAATGGCTCGTTGGCAGTCGTTTTCAGATAGTCGTGGCATTTCAAGCACATGTACTGAGTGTTATGTCTCAACGGCCTTTTTATACCGAGTGTACTGCCACAACGCGTACACATTTTCAGGGTCATAGCTGTTGGGAATCGTGTTGCACGTGTAACTTTCATTGTTTTCATGTAATCTGTACACAAACCCGTGGGTTGAATCATGCACTTTCCATTCCAGCAGCCATTCGCTCTCTACCTCATGACAAACACGGGGAAAATCCATTCCCACACTTTTTTTTCCAGCTTCTCGGCATCAGTATATATAATAGTGGTGCGTTTTTAATGTGCTTCAGTATATATATATATATATATATATATATATATATATATATATATATATATATATATATATATATATATATATATATATATTGTCACAGCGCTATTTCGCAGTGTATCTTAGGTATTGTGTTCGACCAAAAGCCTGCCGGCCGAAGCCGGGGCTTCCCGAACTGGTGTGTCATGTGACCACCGGAAGTCGTGGGAAAAGGCGCAAAATTTAGTTAGTGAGAATCTAGCCTTGTCCAGGAAGGACGCATATTTTCAGCTTTGCCAGCAAGTTTGCTGTGTGGCTCATTTTATGGACCAGCGGTGGCCAAACTACGGCCCGCGGGCCAGATCCGGCCCGCCAACGAGTCTTGACCGGCCCGCCAACCTGTTTTGGCCGGCCTCTTATTGTTGATTGAAGCCACACTTTTCACAATGAAATAACACACAAATGTATGTTTGAAATAAATAATTACATGTCATATTACAAATTACAAAACAAATTAAAACAACAGATTCATTATATATTTTTTTTTTACAGTAATTTCAGTCCGAAGACTGGTATACATGTCTTGGCAGATGTGCAGTACAGTAGTTTGCCGTTGCTTTCTGTACGTGGTTCATTATATATGTAAAACTAAATCTCAGAACGTTATTTTTTAAGGATTTTATAGGTCTGGCCCTCTGGTGTTACCCTTTACCATAATCTGGCCCTCGGGCAACCTTAGCTTGGCCACCACTGTTATGGACTATTATGTGAGCGCTTGCCATATTTCGGTCCTGGGTGATAATTATGTTGTGGTTTCTAGTTTGTATGACTTTCAGGCCGTAGGTTTATAAGTTGACTATGATTTGATTGTGTCATTGTCACAGTTTTGCCGCTCAGGTGAGCGATAGTCATGGCAGTGTATTTTTCAGTGTAATTCGTACTGTCGTGTATGATGCTGATAGTTTTAGCTGTTAAAGCAAGTTACAGTTGCATTTCATTATTGTATTTGATGCGTTTATTGGCCGTGTGAGGCGTTATTGCACCGTGCATAGTATTAAAGCGCCACTAGGCGTAATGGCCACTGACTGCTTTGACGGTCGGTGGCTAAGGACGGAAGAAGAAGAAGAAGATAGTATTAAAGGGAAGTTCTTGTTAAAGGTGTTTATTTCTTATTGTCAGCCATTGTTGTGTGGTCAGACGAGCCTTATTTATTATCATAAATCCACATTACAGTGGTGGAACCAGTGGAGTGTTATCCACAGTAAATTAGTTCTTGACATTCATATATATATATATTCTTCATTACTGTATGGTGTGGAAACATGGACAATGAACAAGCAATTAGAAGACAGAATTGAGGCTCTCGAGAAGTGGATATATAGAAATAATGGAGTGAAGAGAAGAAAACAAATAAAGATGTCCTAGAAAATGTAGGTATGAAAATATTTTGGCCACATAAAAAGACATAACATCTTACAGAAGACCATAATAGAAAGCAGAGTTGAAGGCAAACGTGCAATGGGAAGACAGCGCAATAAGTGGGAAGATAACAACAAGAGATGAATAAGAAAGAGTCTATCAGAAAGCATCATCAAGATAAGAGACAGAAGACGCTGGAGATCATTGCCGCCGACCTTCGTTTTGGAGATGGCAGCTGACGATGATGACATACTGTCGTAGGCGAGTGGAGAGTTAGAGACTTCACTATACTAGGTCCAGCATCAAGAAGTGGTGTCACTGTTGCCTCCCCTTTGCTGTGTAGTGATGGTCCAACAATGGCCAAAACCTAGAGTATATAATGTGGGTCTTCAAAGGTGTCTACCTTCGCGCAAGATTACTCTTGGCAGAGATACAGATAGAAGGATGATGATGCTTCTACCTCGAGGGAGTTTTCACAAGATATTTCAGAATTCAAGAACACTGCTGAATGTGTCTTAGTACAGTTTACTTATTATCTGCCCGACAACTTTTGTGAAGAGGTATATGGTATGATTTAGCTCGTTCAAGCTACCAACTGATTTAATACAGTGAAATCCTAATTTAGTAGCTCTGTTTTAAGTGTATTTAAGGCGACTGAGATATACGGGTGCAGTACACTCAAAAGGATTAAATCAGCTAAACATTTGTATATATACAAATAACAAATGTAATCATCAATTATATTTAACATGTAAAATGAATAATTCTTTTTTAAAAAAAAATATCATCAAAGGGTGATATTGTGGATATTGAGGAAATCGTTTGAAAGTTCACTTGGTAGCTCTTAAAGTTGTACTTAGCTGCCAGTAAGTTTGTTGGTTTCTGCTCCAGCCGATGGTTGGTTCTTTGCAGGTTATGGACATGGTGCACTCTCGTCACTGGTCAAGTCTGGAGGTTGTGACACGTTCCAAGAAATATCAGGGAGTAATCACGAATCTGGTCCAGCGTCTTGAAGACCCGTCTGATGATGATGTCTAGCGTTGACAGCAGGCCACTTATACCCAGTGGCGGATCTACATTTTGGGGGCCCTGAAGCTTGAACTCTTAGATGGGCCCCTTTTATTAAAAACAAAACAAAATTTGTAAGGATGGGAAAGACATGTATTATAGAGATAAATGGACTTGGAGGAACTGAAGTTCAAGCTTTATAGTAGATCCACAACAACACACACATAAAAACTGAAGACAAATGAATGAATTTTCAAAAAAGAATTAACTCTGCTGAGAGTTGAATGTAGAACATTTGCTTGACAGGC
Organism: Oreohelix idahoensis; assembly: GCA_024509875.1. Lineage (NCBI taxonomy): Eukaryota > Metazoa > Mollusca > Gastropoda > Stylommatophora > Oreohelicidae > Oreohelix > Oreohelix idahoensis. The sequence continues at coordinate 259,815 of JAMPIV010004990.1, forward strand.
ATATGGTCTGATCACTTAACCACTATGCACCTTGGTATATGTGATTTTAAAAAATCTTAACTGTTTTAATGATTGCCTCCATCATTCAGAATTAGTTCGTTGAAGACATACCAAGAAAATTATAAGATAAGAAAATTAGCAATGAGGAAACTATAAAATATTTTAATACATTTGTTAAAAAAACAAGGCTGACAAGGTGTATCCATAAGAGATTTGTGTTCAGAAGGAAAAGTTAAGCTTACCAGAACATACTACATGTAGCACATTTTACAAAATACTCTTATTTCTGTTTTTTCTAGCAACATATTCACGTACAGTTTTATCATATGAGAGCTTCCTTGCAATGTCATTTTCTAGAGACAATATGCATAAATAATTTAAGCGCTCTTCAGTTATGGTAGACCGTAATTTGTTTTGTATAAAGGATAGCTTTGAAAAATTACTTTCTGCTTCACAGCTCGTGATGGGCATTGTCAAGTACAGCTTAAGCGCAGTAGTAATATTGGGGAACACTTCAATTAGGTGTTACTCACAAAAAAGCTGAAGAACTTCATTGCATTTTAGATGGCGTGTTTTCTTCTGTGTTCTGGGATTTCCTAAGGTGCAAATATTCTTTGAACTGATAACACTCGTTTACTATATTGTGGTCAATATCATCTTTGTAATACGATATTATAAGTTTAATACTGTCCTCATCAATTTCAGAATTGTTCACCAATTCTGAGAAGAACTTGAACCTTTTCGCAATCTGCTCATATGGGCCAATCCTCTTGCGTAACTGGATTATCAAGCAGTCATAGAGTTGATATAGAACTTCTATCCTAAATTTGTCAGCTCCTCTCAAAGAAGCAATACCACTTGTTCCATCTGAAAATTTCCTTGTAACAATGCGTTTGGAAGCATCAGAAAAGGGATATCTTCACACAAACCTTTTACTTCTGATTCATAATGTGCAATCCTATCGGCTGAATGTTCTCTGAGTTCTTTAACAAACGAAAGTAAAGATGAAAGCAGAAGATAACCTTCAAATACATCAAAACCAGGGGTTTGGAGTTTCTTACTTGTTTTGTTGAAATGCTCCAACTCTTCTTCCCAAACGACTGTTAAAATAGCATATTCCAGCTGTACCAACTTGTTGTATAAATTCTTTGCATCTCATTTACATTCAGGCTTTTCTTCTGAGTCTTCAAAAATATGTTTGAAAGTTTGTAAAATACCCATATATCCATTTTTAATTGCCCGGATTGCTTCATAGTGTGCAGACCATCTTGCTCTTTAGAGAAAAATGTAGATTGCCCTGTGTATTTAAAATCCCCCATCTTCGTGGAGATCAAGAAAAGAAAACACACAGTTCCTGCAAAATGCCAAAATAGTCAACACCTTCAGGTACAGTAGACACTGCCTTTTCTCCAACAAGGTTAAGTGAATGGGCTGCACATGGTACATAGTCTGTGTACATGTTAATGTTTTTAAAGAGCAGCCGTTTCTCCGAGCCCTTCGTGTTAGATGCATTATCGTAGGACTGAGCGCGGATATTTTCAAGTGAAAGCTTATGTTCACCCGGGACTTGTTGTATTTTGTTGAACAAGGTAGTGGGTGAATGGTTTTCTATCGGAAAAAATGTTAAAAATCTCTCACAGGGTTTTCCATTATAGCAGTATTGAACCACATTTACCAGCTGGTCAACATGTGTCAGGTCAGGCGTAGAGTCAACAATAATAGAGTAGTATTTGGTGTCTAGGTTGTTGATTTGATTCACAATTTCATCTTGCACATGTTTTCCCATAATTTCTATCAATTCTTCATACACGGTTTTGGATAGGTAAGTAGCATTTGCTTTTTCATTTTTACATTTCTCGAGATGTTCATGTAAAAATGGGTCGAATTCTGCATGACTTCTCCTCATGACCTCTAAATGCCAAACCTCTTTCAGTTAAAAACTTTATAACAGCTACAAATCTTTTCAGTACTTCAAAATAGTACTGTATGGTTTTTGTCATCTGTTCTTCAAGTTGCTGATCCACAGTATTTTTATTTGACTTTCTTGTTATCCAACACAACATCGCCCTCTTCATGATTCTCCAGAGTTCTGAATACATTCATCCAGTCAGAAAACCCACCTGTTGTAAGTGATGTTTGGCATTTAGAAAAGAGTTTGCAAACAAAACAGTATATACAGCCTTTGCTCTTTGAGTAAACTAACCAGGATCTCATCACAGTCTAGCCATTTTTCAATCTTTTTTCAAAATATTTGTTTAAAAAACTTCTGTTTTGCTCTTTGTAAACCCTGCTTGATTCGGTTTATACATCATCTGGTTTTTTATTTTGAAAAAAAAAAAAACATATGTCTTGCATTAAACAATTCTGTATGAAATCATTATCAACTGTTATGGGCCAGTTTTCGAGGTCACTGTATTCTTTGAAATCACTGAATTTGCTTCCTGTTTCATGTTTCTGCTCAGTCTCTGTGTCACGGCATATTTTCTGGTGGCAGAAAAATAGATTGGTGACATCGTTATCAGCGAGTGTTGGCAACGCTGATAACTTTTGAAAAACCGGTTAGTCAGGGCGACACCGGAAGAGGGTAAAAGAAAGGCGCGAAAAAAGCAGTTGACGCTGGGCCTTTGTCCGAGAGTGACGGACATTTTTGTGGTTCCCTTTTCATTGAGTATGGAATATGGTTAATAGTTGTTTATCCGGCGGACATAATTATAATTCTGGAGTGGTTTAGTGTCCAGTGATATTATTGTCAGGCCATCGGGTATAATTTGCCAGTGGATTGGTTTTTCCATTGTGTAGTTTCCAGTTCGCCATAGTGAGCGATTGTTCAGTACTAAGTTTGTATAGTACTGTTATACTGTCATTTGTTAGGAGTATTTTGATATATTAATTCGAGAAGTTTCTCGGGCAGTGCTTTATGTATTCCATACTGTTTTCAGCCGTGTGTGGCTATACTGTGTGTAGTGTCCTATTAAAAAGAGAATTCTTATAGAAAGTGTTATCTTTCTGTGTCACCCATTTCATGTTGTGGTCATATCCTTAGATAATGAGCCAAGTATTAAATTAGCGTCAGTGTTAAATCCACAGCATAAATGAGGAGTTGACACTCTGCTTGTTCCGCGGTACTTTCATGTTGACCACTGTGATCGTCATCTGTATCAAAAGCGTAAACAGTGTGTTAAATATTGCTAGAAAGAGCTCCCACAGTTTATGCACTATCAGTGGCTTCAATGGTGTTTGCTTGGCTTGTTTCAACTGTAGGTGTTGACAAACTTGACATTGCCAAATAGTTTGTTAGTTTTTGACATTTAGAGATTTCATTAGATCGCTTTTCCTTGAGTTTGCGTTTTTGGTAAGTACTTTCGTGAACTCATTGTTATTCCTTTAGGGTCTTGACCTCTGTTAAAAAGAGAAAAAAAATTACATTAGCCACAGCAGAACAGCCAACTTACAGCGACACTCCCCATTTACAACATCTGCGCTATTGACTCTCAAACTTTGGGATTTTCAACAATCTTTATAAAAATAAAAAAATCAATCAATTTGAGTCGTGCGACTATGGTCGCATGCTTTGAAAAGAAAAATTTTAGGTCTACTTTCTGAGAAAGCGTTTTTTCGTTTACGGCGAGCCTACATGATACTTTAATAACCTTTTAATTTGTATTTTAACTATTATTTTGTATTGAATTACACTATATTAATATTATTATTTAAAAAAAAACCCCGTCTCACACAATAGACCCACAATTTTTAAGCAATGTAGACTAAAGTCGCTTTTGGGGCCCCTCCGGGATTAGGGGCCCTGAAGCTTAAGCTTCATTAGTTTCATAGTAGATCCGCCACTGCTTATACCACACACTTTGTTCCAAGGATAGTACCTTCAACTGGTACCACCGAATAGTATAATGAAAGAAGAGAAACAAATACCCTCGTGAGTATTGGGTTTCCTGGCATACAATTGTGTCCCCCCATTTTCATTCCACCATCCCATCTACCTCTGAACTTTACCCTCTCTGAGCATTAATATTAATCCCAGTGAGCGGAAAATATTCATTGCCTTTATTTTGAATAGCTTTACATTTGCACTGGTTGGAAAGGTGAATAATATAATAAGTATGGGACCCAAAGATGCAGCAATAGAGAATGCAGTCAGCGACCCATAGCTTGACTGCTTCATCAGGATCAGCGAACCAGAGCTGGTCAAGACCGTACTCCACCTCCACGTGGTGGTCCTGGAAACAGTCTGCAGCAGTGCAGTCTGGCTGAGCGAGTACGGATCGAAGAGGGAAGGCAAACCCGGTCCCAAAAAATGCCGTGCAGAAGTCGGATGTGTCGACTGAAAGGTGCAGATATCACAGCTACGGCGTAAACAGACACAACGCAACCACCGTCCTTTTCAGGGCGAACGAGGAAGAAGAAGAAGATATAATAAGTATGTACATCAGTTCTATCATCATCCACTCCCTGCTCCATATGGATCTTTGGACTACCTCTGCTTTTGGTTCTCTATGAGAAACCCGCATAAAGCAGTCACTAGCTCTTGCAGTGGTGGTTCATGAAACCATCATTCAATATGCTGAGGTTGGCAGCCTCGTATGACTTGGACATCCATTAGCAATTTTCACATGTTGATAAATGCAAAATGTAGAATTTTAAAATGTACAACTCACCCTAAAATCTATTTAGGAATACTGACTCCTGGCTCAGGGCAATAGTTAAGGCAACTTGTTTAAGAGCCTCTTACACACGGTCTGTGGTATTACTTTACACCAGGCTCCCACTCTGACTTAGTGTTTCAGATTCCTAGGATTCAGGCTTTCCGTGTTAATGTAGGTAGAGTTTTCCTGGGATATAAGTCCACAAGATGCTCAAACAAGGTCCTGTCCGATAAATGGAATTCTGATCCTATTCCTAACTCTGGCTAGCTGGTTGTCTTCTTGACGAGGTGAATTCCACAGTGCTCTAAACCGGCGAAAGTGTCAGATTAATTGCAACTTTCGTCTCACGCACGTGGTTGTTACAATCTGACGAGGCTCCAATTATAAGTGTTGTTTATAACATCTAGAATTGCCCAGCCAATTGTATTCAATCATGCATGTTATGATGGGGTTTATCCCAACAATTTCCTCCGCGTATTTTAAATATTATTTTAAAATTTAAACACATGACCTCATTCCCATATATGGCCCGACTTCTTCCGTTCTCTTAAGTAACCTTTCAAATTACGATTTGTAACATCGCCTGCAGATAGTGTCATCACTAATTTGTCTACCCAGACGGGTTTCTCTGTAATAATTACACAGACAATGTCTGGTCGGAAGTGAGTTCAGTAATCATCACATGTACTTCCTTTTGTATTATCCGCCCAAGTGTCTGAACGCGGTTGTAGTGAACAATGCTCCCAGACGGGCATGCGTCACCTTTACTTTCCGTTGACTGTATGAAGTCAATCTGGTTTAACAACTTAAGCGATTACAATTAATCCTTAAGGATGGTCAATTAACCGTGAGATATCGCTATTGCAGTATGAAAAGAGGTTAACAAATCTAAGGCGCGGCGATGGGACAGGTTTACGTGCATAAAATGAAGACATAAATGGATAGTTGCAGAGATAGAGAGAGAAAGAATGAGAAAAGGCGAACGACCAATTCTGTGACAGGTGGGGATGACAAGTTCCTTTCTTCCCTGTCTTTTACTTCCCTAACTCAACGGCAGAGTCAGGTACCCATTTACAGCTGGACAGATTGAAGCGTGATACCGCTGTGTTTCGAACCCGGCACTTTTGGCGCGAGAGGTCAGCTCACTAGCCACTCTGCCAATCGGAAGCTCAAATGATTAGAAAACACAAGTAAATGCTACAGAAGAAAGAACAACTTCTAAAAGTGGATAGAAAAAAAAGGAACATACTTATGCTACGTTTATCATTATTAATTTCTTACTGGTCACTGACTCTCTTCGTTCCAGGCAATCAATATTCTTTGCCTCAAACCGTTTTCTGTCATGTCTGGATGGTGAATTCGTGATGTCCTGCCAATTCTTTCATCTAAAACCTTTTAGGTCCAGTTTGATCGTGCTCTGTACATCGTCTTTGTTGTCTTTCTTTTGGTCTGATCCTTTTTATCTAGTTTTGTTTACGTTTTCTTTGTCTCTTGCCAGTTTGAACGTAATTTGTAGTCTTAGTGTTTTGTGTGGGATTGGTTGGGAGTGGAGTTCATGAATAGAAACTGCAGGAGACGACAGAAATTAAAATGGCAGAATGCACTATTGAGAGAGAGAGAGAGAGAGAGAGAGAGAGATTCAGTGCACTAAAATTCTCTATTGGATGACTGCCGTTGATTTAACCTCATGTAGGACTGTTACGTTTTACGTCTCATAGTCATATGTTACTATTTTATCGTGATACAGTCACGTTACTATTTTAACGTTTCACAGTCATATGACACTATTTTGACATTTAACTGTTATTTCATTCTGTTTTAATTTATCACAGTCACATAATTCTATTTTGACATATCACTGTCATAGTTTACTATTTAAACATCTCACCGTCCGATGTTATTATTTTAACGTCTCATTGTCATTTTATTATTGTAACATCTCATTGTCATTTTATTATTTTAACGTCTCATATTATATTTTATTACTTTAACGTCTCATAATTATTTTATTACTTTAACGTCTCATAGTCATAGTTACTAATGTATCGTCTCATAGTCATATATATTAACCTCTCACAGCTTTGTTATTCTTGACTTCACCATTATTATTATTATTTGTTCTCCTTACGAAGCAAGTACCCACCACTGTAGCTGGTCGCCTTACAGGAAGCCTGCACAAAACATTCAAATGTTCCTGCAGCTGTTGTTTCTGTAGCTGTGGTTTCTGTAGCTGTGGTTTCTGCAGCTGTGGTTTCTGTAGCTGTTGTTTCTGTAGCAATGTGTTTTACATGATGAGGTTGCCAGCCTCATGCACAACCTCATACTAGATGTTTTTACAACATGTTTGAGGATTGTTATCACTGTCCTAAAATGAGGTTTGCCTAGTTATTTACAAGTTAATGTATTAAGGCATATACAGCAAATAATGTACGTACAGGACTAGGAAGACTCAATCCCAATGTGAGAGCTCCTGAAATGTTAAGCATTTTATTCAACATATTTTAACAATTAATAATGAGGTACGGACGGACAGAACATAATAAATTTAGAAACTGAAATAGAATTGGGTAGAAAATAGATGAGGAGCGAGATAAACTGAGGAAAGAAGTGACGATATAACCGATAGCAATAGATACGCAGAGATAAGAGGAAAAGAGGTTGTGAGAGAGGAAATTGTTGCTTTATCTTTATTCGAATTTACAGTAGAGCAACACCACTCGAATATAGAATATATCTACACTTACACTGCAATGTTACTCTAAATTTTAGGACGATATATTGTCTAATAGGTATATCAACAAAGAGACAGATAGATAGACCGGCAAGATAGACGGATGGACGGACCGAAAAATAGATAGATACATAGAAAAATAGATAGATAGATAGATAGATAGATAGATAGATAGATAGATAGATAGATAGATAGATAGATAGATAGATAGATAGATAGATAGATAGATAGATAGATAGATAGATAGATAGATAGATAGATAGATAGGTAGATAGGTAGATAGATAGATAGATAGATAGATAGATAGATAGATAGATAGATAGATAGATAGATAGATAGATAGATAGATAGATAGATAGATAGATAGATAGATAGATAGATAGATAGATAGATAGATAGATAGATAGATAGATAGATAGATAGATAGATAGATAGATAGATAGATAGATTATTTGATTCATTGACTGATTGAATCAACAGTCAAACACTCAAAACCACTACAGTATAAAAACATTCAGATCACACTTTCAAAACAACGTCACATGACCACTGACTAACTACTGAGTAAGTTTTACTTTGTATCTACTACTATCCGACCAGTGAGTAAGCTATTGTTAATGTTAATGTTAATCAGAATCGACCTCACTGCACTCCGGGCAAATCCATAGGTGCTCAGTCTCCCTCAGCAAATGTCGAAGGGTATGAATGCTAATTGTACCAGTAGCACGCTTGTTGTACATACGACGGATGCATCCTCTCTCACGTCCATCTCTGTTAGTCCTACATTTGATACCAAACTCCAACAGTCTCAGCCTTGTTGGTTCATCCATTGCAGTGTCATTATCTAGCAGGCGATCATTAATTGCTCTTAGTATCTCTCCCTTATCCATGTCCAGTGTCCCCACTATGGGTGCTCTCGGGGCAAGTTTGTCAGCTCTCTCATTGCCACGTATCCCTGCATGACCAGGACAGTAGATACACACCAGTTCTACTGGACTTGAGGATTCTATTGATGTTTTCCATTCCTGCCGCAGCCATCTTTTCTGAACTTAACGAATCATGACTTGAGAGTCTGACAACATAACTGCCCTGGTTGATGGAGTTTCAGACAGCCGCCTCAGCGCTGCAGTAACTGCGCCTACCCCCATTCTCATGCTGGAGGTTGTTGTCATGTAGGCTCCACTCTGTTCGGCAACGACCCTACCCTTTATTCTCGCAGAGGAACCCCATCCTGATTTCTCACCACGCACTACAGACCCATCAGTGTACACAATGGTGTCATCATCCCCAGCATGATCACTTATCAGCTGATTAATCTCCAGCTCTGCTTTTCCATTGCCCCAAGATCTGCACTCTCTGCTAAGGCTAATGATGACCTGCTGGTAGTTTATCCAACTCTCCCTGACTTATTCCATTCTTCTCCTTTGGATATATAGTGATAAGTTTTACATGAGTACCTACTACTATCCGACCAATGAGTAAGTTTTACATGAGTACCTAATACTATCCGACCACTGAGTAAGTTTTACATAACTACTTACTACTGTCCAACCACTGAGTAAGTTTTACATGATTACTCACTACTATCCGACCACTGAGTAAGTTTTACATGAGTACTTACGACTATAGCACAATTGAATACGTTTTATATGAGTACTTACTAATATCGTACTATTGAGTAAGTTTTACATGCGCACTTACTACTATCGCACTATTTATTAAGTTTTATTAAGTAACATTTTTATTTAGTGCGTACTACTATCGTACCACAAGTAAGTTTTATATGATTACTTACTACTATCCGCCCATTGAGTAAGTTTTACATGCGTACTTACTACTATCGCACTATTTAGTAAGTTTTACATGCGTACTTACTGTGCCCGTAATCACACAGATAGTATTTGGGGAAAAACTGGTTGTAGTTCTGTTTTATTTCTTTTATTTCTTCTTCTCTCTAACTGTTATATATTTTCTGTCGGAAAATATTAGAGAAGATCGGAACAGAATGATAGGTATATTTGTATAAGTAAGAGTTGCGTGTTACAAGGGGATTGACATAAGTCTTGGGCCTGACCATGAAGGACATGTCACAGAGAGCTGAAATTTTGTATAGTGTTTATTCCTTTTCAATATAGCTACCGTCTGAATTGACACACTTCTGCCATCTCTGCTTGACCTTGAAAAGACCTTGGGAGTAGAACACCCTATTTTTCAAACTAAACCAGTCATCACATGCCAGTATAACCTCTTCATCGCTGTCAAAATGATTTCCTTTTAGCTGTTTTTTAAGATTTGGGAATAGAAACATGTCTGATGGAACCAAATCTGGAGAATATGGTGGGTGTGGAAGAATTTCAATATTCAAATCGTTGGCTGCTAGCTGCACAAGCCGTGCTTTGTGAGAGGGTGCGTTGTCTTGAAGCAAAGGAAGATTTTGAGTGCGCATTATCCCTCGTTTCCTGGTCACAACCTTTCTTAGTTTTGTGAGAAGATCTGCATAGTACTGTCCATTAACTGTGTTGCCACGAGGCAGATAATCTTTCAAAAGGACACCTTTGCCATCCCAAAAAACAGTCAGCATCACTTTTCCTGCAGATTTCTGCGCCCTCGGCTTGACAGGTGTTGGGGAGCCCGGGGTTTTCCATTGCATGCTGGCAATTTTGGATTCGGGGTCATAATGGTGTACCCAAGTCTCATCTACTGTCACCATGGTCTCCAAAACATTTTTTGACTGACACTTTTTGAGCAACTGTTGACAGCAATTTACCCTCGTTTGCTTCTGTTCACGTGTCAACAGTCGCGGAACCCAGCGTGCACACACTTTTCTCATGTTCAGTCTGTTGTGTAAAATTCTATAAACTGTTCTTTCATTTAGTTTTACTCTATTAGCTATCTCCACAATTGTCATTTTTCGATCCTGGTCAATGATTTTCTTCACTCTTGTTGCATTTTCATCGTTGCACTCTGAAGCTGGTCTACCAGATCTTGGCAGATCAGCAACATTTGAGCGGCCGCACTTAAACTGTTGACACCAGTTTTTTTACCGAAGTATATGAAGGACAAGAATCACGAAACACTGGTTCCATCTCCCTGTGTATTTCTGTAGGTGTTTTTCCCTGAAACATCAGAAATTTTATCACAGCTCTGGCCTCCTTCTTTTCCATTGTTTTGTCAAATCTTTGGAGCAGCAGATCCGGTCAATAGGGTACATTGCGCCGTGCACCGTAGCGGGAAAACCCATTGAAGAAACAAACGCGTACTTCACACATTCAGTGCAAATATGATGAACTTTAAATGTGCCAAGTTTCATCTTCCTCCTGTGAATCCTTCATGGTCAGGCCCAAGACTTATGTCAATCCCCTTGTACATTGACACACCAACTAAGAAGCTGGTGTTGTGCCACTGTATATTTGTGACCAGTAATTTAGGAGCTATTCTCCGTTGAAAGAATAAAGGGATAGAATAGGAAGAATTTCCGACTTTATTTTTGATTTAAGTAGTATATCAAGTTTGTGTTCATATATCAAGTTTGTGTTCACTGGATAAACCTCCAGAGATGTTACTTTACTTGAGCCATTTGTACGGGTTCCAGGTTCGGTTTAGATTTTGAATTGGAAGTAGCTCATGTAGTAGTAATGGCAGTACTCTCAATAGTTCCTAGATCCCTGAATTTTAAGTAATTCAAAATCAACAATTCATTTTGCATTGAAGTAAAGTCCGCAGAATATATAAATGAAGCTTTTATTTAGATTTCCTCCAGATGTACAACCTTAGTTAAAATGCGACTCCATTTTCATTCCTGTAGCATTCATCCTTCAATATACATAGTCTCATAAATTTTAGGTCTCCAATTTTCGATGAACAAATGTACAATTTATTCTTGTCTACTATATTGAGGTCGAAATACTAAATCGAGATTTTACCCACCTGAGGAATACGTCATACTGACTACCAAATATGTTCTGTATTCAGAACCTTGAAAACATATCCGTTAATTTAGAGAATAAACGTGTCATAGGGCTAGGGGTCGGGTTAGCCATTATTCTCTTCACTGGAGTCTCCATGTAGCTACAAATAAATCGTGGTGAGAACTCAACTGTTAGGGGTTTGGGCGGTCCATATATCACAAACTGGTTTCTAAGACTGTTGGGGGAAGTTATTTTGATTTGTCAGTCTACCGGATATCCTTTGGGATAATCTGTTTCATTGGCGAAGCCACCAGTTAAGATGGATAGTCCACTAGTTATGTCTATGTCATATTTACGTCACAGTTACGTCACAGTTACTATACAAGTTACTATGATAGCAAATGGCATAACCTTTTATTCGAGGGTATATTTAATTCTGTTTAGAGATTTCAGGTCTCGTATTATTTCCTGTAACTGTCTGGAAGGCTTTATTAAAAAATGTCGATAAGAGGCTATGTGAAAAATGACGTCATCAATAACTTGTGTACTAAAATTATTTACAGGATAATTGCTAACTACTAATGTCGTAATCATTCTGGTTACATTACTACTATAGCACTATTTAGTAAGTTTTACATGCGTACTTACTACTGTCGCACTATTTAGTAAGTTGTACATGCGTACTTACTACTATCGCACTATTTAGTAAGTTTTATTAAGCAACATTTTTATTTAGTGCGTACTACTATCGTACCACAGAGTAAGTTTTACATGATTACTAACTTCTATCCGCCTACTGAGTAAGTTTTACATGAGTACTTACGACTATCGCACTATTGAGTAAGTTTTACATGCGTACTTACAACAATCGCACTATTTAGTAAGTTTTACTAAGTAACATTTTTATTTAGTACGTACTACTATCGTACCACTGAGTAATTTTTCAATGAGTAATGTCTAATTACTGGCTGACTATTGAGTAATTACTGAGCCAGTCTGACTGTGCGTTGAATGAATGGTAAGAGGGTATTGATTGAATATTGAATGAATGATAATAAAGTATTGATTGAAAATTGAATGAGCAGCCCCTGAAGATCGGGAGGAAGGGGCTCTCAGAAGATGAAAAAAGAAAAGATCTACTACTTCCACGGACATATGAAAGAAGACTAAATTGAGATTCTGAATGTGGCTGGCACATTCATCGTGTTAAACAAGTTGCAACAGAAATGAAAAGTGCGAAAGTCCATAAATGCTATGATACAGTCTTCTTGCCAGCAAACCAACTTTAGTCGTGGCTCCATGCTCCAAGCAGAGCGATAAGAGAATTGATGATAAAAGAGATAATTGAATGAATTTCTTTCTGTATCTGTCCGTTGTTGCCATAGAAACATAATATGAAGCTGAAGTATGCGTTCTTGAGCCAAGTGTGTCGCATTATAATCTGCTATGAACCCATGCTGTTGTAGGATTTCTGTGATGTTGTCTATACATCTGGCTCATGGTCTTCCCCAGGCCCTGAAAGCAGATCTCCTACTGGTGTAGGCGTGTAGTAATAATTTATCGAGTCATGAGATGGCTAAACCAGGTAATTTTATGTCACTTATGCAAGCTGTAGTTCCTACAATTTTATGACGTCATCATGTCTAATTCTGTCTCTCCTTGTAACTTTAATGGCTTTTCTTAAGCATATCATCTGACAGGATATGATTTTTTCCTTTTCTGTGCTTTGACCAGTGGCCATGTTTGACACTTATAGCATAGAGTTGGTAAAAATATACTATTTATTAGCTGTCGTTTAGTTTCCATACTGATATTCTGATGTTTGAATAGTGGTGCCAGTTGGTAAGTCACTACACTGGCTTTTTGACATCTTGTTTAAGTTTCTCTGTCAAGTCTTCCATTTTCTGTAAAAATGCGTCCAAGATATTTGAACTCTGGAACCTGTTTAAGCTTGATGATGTTGACATGTATCTTAAGTGGCCCTGGAGATCTGCTAATCTTCATAATTTATGTCTTTGCTGCCTTGTCCTTCTCGTTACGTCTTCCACAGGTTGGATTAAGCGCAGATGTATGTTTAGCAATTTGTTTTGATCTTGATTTAATTAGACTTTGGTCATCTGTAAAAAGTTACTCATTTCTAGTGGACTGTATTCCCCACTTTGTGGGTTTACTTGCTTTATGGGTTTACTTCTGAAGTTATTTTGTGTATACAAATGTTGAACAGTAGTAGTGATAGCACACAGCCCTGTTGGATTTTATGTATAAATATAGATACATTAAATAGTATTCAATGAGTATTGAGTGAGTTTCTGTTTGTATCAGGTTGGGTTAGAACGAATCTACTGAAGTAGTGCAGAGCGAGTTTTGAATTAATGTTGAGTAAGTACCAAATAATTGTGTTAGTATATAATTAATTTTGTATGACTACTTAAAGGTTGAGTGTTGAGTGACAGTGTGATTAGAACTCTTTCTTCTGGATACAAAGTTAACGGGTTCGAAATCAAATATTGCACACTCAACTCTACCCGGCTGTAAATGAGTACATGGGTCTGTTCTAAAGTTAAGGATGGCAAAGGCAGCGAGCAAGGGAACATGTCACCCTTACCTTTTAAAGCTGAGACGTAGTATAGTGACATTTCTTACTTTTTACATTCCTATGGCAGTTTCTGATATTAAACGACATTTATGTTTACCTTTTTATTGAATGGTTATTGAATGGTTATTGAATGAGAATTAAATCAAAAGTGAGTACGAATTATATATTGACTACTGAAAAATCCTACATTTTTGTTTATTTTCCCTCTAATCCTCTTCACCCTTTCAGGATACGAGCCTTTGTCTTTATATTCGATAACATTTCTAACGCTCTCAGTTTGCACATCCTTGTCTCTCTCATCTGAGTGAGTGTATTCCAAATGTGCGCGCAAGAATTAGAAGGAGGAAAAAAAAGAAAGAACAAACCAGGAGATGGGGCACGCTTTGCTGTGTAATTCCTATTTCCTGCTTGTCTCCCATCTCAAACTCCCGCTCTTCACGCGCCATCCTAGACCAGCTCACGCGAACTTCGTTCCCTGGGTAAACAGACAATCCAAAGGGAAAGTCTCTCCTGCATCAATTGTTGCATCAATATTTTGCGTCTTAAGTGTGGATTCTATGCACGTGATTTCTTTTAACCTGTCCAAAAGCATTGTTTCCATTATCTCTGGTCATTTTAATTTAATGTTACGATTTGCCTTTGTCGTTCTCCAAAGGCTTCCTCAGATAAGTTTATTATAAATCAATTTCTGAAGTTTTTCGGTCGATAGCGCCAGTTCAATCATTCAAATCTTGCATGAGTTTCACTAATGAAATGTGGAAGCTTTACGTGTAGATTTGTGAGTTATATTCATCAGGTTGTGCTAAAAACATCTTTATGTGCGTCATTGTACTGACGCTTTGTAAGAAATGTCCGGCACGCGTCGACATTCTATAAACTTATAGCCTTCATACGGCGAATTACTCATTTGTGCTTACTGGTTGATGTGAACGCACTTAGAAGTCTGCAGAAATTTGGTTCAATCTGCAGCATGGAAAAAAACAGAATATTGTTTACTACTGGCTACTACATTTCTAAAGGTAAGGGTTGGACGTATCAATAATCTCGCAATTTTTGTGTGAGTGTGTCTATTTGTGGATCTCTTACTTATTTATTTTTCACTTACTATGAATTCTCTGCAACCAGAGGATGTGTTTTGTTCCTATTTGTTCTGCCAGTGTTTCTTGGATTTCATATTTCATAACGTTATCAGCGTTCTTATGGCCGTGTTGATGTTATCAAACTTTACCAAGTTGAATAATAATTTTTTTTAACCACTTTTATTTAAGAGCTCCTGAGCTTTGTATATTTGTCGCAATTAATATATTTGACGCCCCAAAAACTCTATACGTTTTACTCATCGTAGAAGACCTGAAATCTAACTTTTAATCTTTCAAGTTTCAACCGGCACTGACCCATGCGATTTTATATAATTACTAAACCAATGTAAGAGAAGTGGATATACGTCTATTAAAGTAAGGGGTTTAAAGTAAGGGAAACAATGAACTGCGAAAATGGAATGTGTTTCGTACTTGAAGGTGCGGGCTTCGGATGGTGAACTGAGATGTGCCGATTAAATCAATTTGTTTCTTTAAAACAACTAGGCCAGCGAGTTGGCTGTTTGAAACACGACTCTAGCAAGAACCAATATTCATGTAAACATTATATTAGGCTTTTAAATTCAACAATGTGTATTATAATTCAAAGGTGAATTTCACTCAACGGAGGCGGCAACGGTTTAAAAAAAAAACAATATGCAGTTGTGACAAATTTTTTGTTTTAAAGAAACCAAAAAAAAAAAAAATCAAACCAAAACAAGTTTCCGAGCCACTTTTATAGTTGTTACCTTACTTACTTAGTCCTTCCCCTTCTACCGTGAGGTGTAGAGGTTTGGAAGAGAGAGCGCCAGACTATCCTATCGGCTGTCTTCCTCCTGGCCTGGTTCCATTCTAGTCCTCGGTCCTTCAAAGATTGTCTAATGTTGTCCTCCCAGCGGACTCTGGGTCGTCCTGGAGGTCTGGATCCCTGGCTCTTTGTTTCCCATGCTTGTCGTGGTAGCCGATCTTCTCCCACACACATAGTTGTTACCACATGCGGTAAAATCAAATTAAATATCCCATACATTCTATTATATAGAATAAAATTTGATGGCCAGTAATCATTAATCAGAATGTCTTCATATCGGTCGCATATTGATATATTTTTGTGAGTGAAAAATTTGACAATAGAATGTATGGACAATTTATTTTCTGCTTAGCAGTGCATTTGGTCACAAAAATGCACGTGGTCCCTAAACCTTTTTTGTCCCCCCTCCTTTATGTTTTTTCTTCTATCTTTTGGGGCAAGTGTAGTCTATTTGTTGATTCCTTCTTTAACATTGAGCTATTATTCTGACACAATTCTTTGTACAAATTAAAATTCTTTGTAATTTGGTGCATTTGAATGTTTATCGATTTATTTATGTTGACTTGATGACTATACGTTTTTTGGCCATATATATATATATATATATATATATATATATATATATATATATATATATATATATATATATATATATATATATATATATATATATATATATATATATATATATATATATATATATATATATATATATATATATATATATATATATATATATATATATAATTTGATTATTAAAATTGTGTATCCTATTTGGTGTTATCGCATAGTGGCCGTTTTTTTTAAATTTCATCTGTACTTTTAAAACATGTTTCCTTGTATCATTAGACTACTAAAGTTTCACTCTGTACACGTGTGAATGTGTGTGAGGGTTTTTTTTTTCATTTGTGAGGAATTCGAGACAAAACGTTACTTACAGCTATCAGAATTTGGCGGAAAAATAAAACGGGTTTATGTTCTTCGTTCATTCCGTTTTGCTTTTCTGTAAATTCTCTTTGTAGATCTTCTGCTTCTTCATATAACCACATCAATTTCTCTCATAAAGTTGGCTGTCTGCATCAGTCTACATAATCTGTTTATGTTTTTAAATAATGATCTAATATTGTATATTGATTTTGGTGAAAATTTTTTGATATTTTCAACATCTTTTATTTTTTGATTATAATTAAATGTTGTAAATATGGGTAGGTTGTTATATTACTTTTGTAATGTGATATTACTCGAAAAAGATACTAATATGGATGAGAAAATAAATGGATACGGTATAAAAGATAAGAGAAAAGGAAGGGCAGAATATAAGACGGACGTACGTGCCCGATTCTCAACCACTGGATAATAAAGTTCGTTCGATTCTTCGTTCTTTCATTGCTCTCATATAACCACAGCTATTTCTCTCATAAAATTGGCGGTCTATCATTTGTTTATCTCTTCTTCTTCATCAAGTACCATGCCTAGTGGCGTAGGAGATCATATCTCTCCACAACTTCCTATCTTCAGTACAATTGATCAATTCCGCTGTTGACTTCTTTCCATGCCACGATGTCAAACTGTCCAGTATTTGCTCTCTTTGTCTTCCTCAATCTCCTTTTTCTTCAATCTTACTTGTTGTTTACGATATATTCCAGCTTTCATCTTCTCATAACATGCTAAAAGAAGTGGATTGCTCCTTTATAGCCTTTTTATCTCACCCCACTCATATCTTCTTCTTCTTTGATCCTTAGCCGCCGACCGTCAAAGCAGTCAGTGACCATCACGCCTAGTGGCGTCTTGTAGGGCAACAACAAATTGATTCCACTTTGCTCGGTCGGTGGCCATCCTTCGTACAGTGCCCCAACTCTGGTTCATTCTTTGCATCTCAGCCTCCACAGTCTTCCGCCGGGTTGTTTTTGGTCGGCCTCTCTTTCGTTTTCCTTCAGGGGTCCAAAGCATAGCTGTTCTTGTGATGGCATCGGGGTCTCTTCTGAGGACATGGCCAACCCAGCTCCAGCGTCTGCCAGCTATGATGGTGTGCATGTCCTCTTGCTTGCTCCGAGTAAGCAGATCTTGGTTGGTGATGGTATTCGGCCAAAAGATTCGGTGAATTTTTCTTAGGCATGTTGTGTGAAAAGAGGACAATTTCGACATTTCCTTCTCTGTAACTCTCCAGCATTCTGCACCATAGAAAAGCGCAGAAAGCACACAGCTCTGATATAATCTTAATTTTGTGCTTGTGCTGTATTGAGAGGACTTCCAGATGTTGTTTAGGCTAAAGAAGGCTGTTCTTGCCTTATTCATTCTGATGTTGATGTCTTTGTCTGCCTCGCCGTCTGGTGTTACTATGCATCCTAGGTATGTGAAGGTGTCTGTCTGTACCAGTTGCTGATTCCTTACTGATATGGTCTCAGGGTTGCTCACATTGAGCGTCATGACCTCTGACTTCCTTAAATTGATGTTCAAGCCCACCTGCTGGCTAAACTTATTAAGTCTGTCCGTTTTTTCCTGGATGTGTTGATGTGAATGTGCTAGTAGTGCAATGTCATCTGCAACCCCACTCATATAACCATGTCTATTTCTCTCATAAAGTTGGCGGTCTGCCTTTGTCTACATAATACGTTTATGTTTTCAAATGATGATCTAATATTGTATATTGATTTTGGTGAAAATTTTTCGAGATGTTCAACATCTTTTATTTTTTGATTATAATTAAATGTTGTAAATATGTGTAGGTTGTTATATTACTTTTAAAATGTGGTATTACTCGAAAATAATACTTATATGGATGTGAGAATAAATGATTACGGTATAAGAGATAAGAGTAAATGATGTCATAGTCACCCCTGGTCTCATGGGTAGTGAGATCGGATGCCTAGCCTTCTCGGATAATGGCGAAACAATAGGAGGTCACGTGTGCAAGTTGCGCTCGTTAACAATCCCATGGCAGTTGGAAATCGTAACGAGTAGGCCATTGGCCACTACCCGGGAAAAAATTTAAATGAGTAACCTACCCACCACAAAAATATTTATAGAATGTGTGATTCCTTTATACACACACTGGGATTCTCGCCGGTGCTACAGAGTTCATGCACTGTGCTGAGATCCTCCTTGTGTGATCTAAGGAAGGAGATCGGAGCACTGATGGAGTCGTCCGTGTGCAATGAAGATAGTCCTTAAAACCAAACCAAACCAAACCAATCACTTAAACGAGTCTGCAGTCTTTCTTTCAGAAGCATACGGCACGTTCTGTAAATAAATACCGAGGATTATATAAAATTCAACATTGTTGCGCTTCTATAGTAAAATACAGACAGTTATATGTAGCTACACGTCTATAGTGGAATACAGACAGTTTAATGATGCTACACGTATATAGTGGAGTAAAAGGATCCCGTTACACGCCCATTGAGGTATATTGCGAATATGGTATTAGGCCCATATTTTCTTGACCATCGGCACACTAGGGGTGATGTGATCAGCATCACGCCGGCCGCCTTAACCTTCCCAGAAGTTGCTCTTCAGTGGAGTACAGAAAGTTAAATTTAGTTACACGTTTATAGTGGAATACCGACAGGTTAATGATGCTACACGTGTATAGTGGAGTACAGACAGTTAAAATGTAGTTACACGTCTGTTGTGGAATACCGAAAGTTTAATGTTGCTACATGTATATAGTGTACCAAAAAGTTTATATTTATTGCTCGTCTAAACATGAGAATACGAAAAGTTAAAAGTTGATGCACGTCTTCAGCGTGATAGAGAAAAGTTGAATATTGCTACACTTAATAGTGGAATACAGAAAGTTGAATGTGTTGTACGTCTATAGTGTTATACAGAAAGTTGAAAGTGTTGTACGTCTATAGTGTTATACAGAAAGTTGAAAGTGTTGTACGTCTATAGTGTTATACAGAAAGTTGAAAGTGGTTGTATGTCCATAGAATTATACAGAAAGTTGAAAGTTGTTTTATGTCTTAGAAATATACAGAACCGTTGAAAGTTGTTGTACGTCTATAGAGTTATACAGAAAGTTGAAAGTGGTTGTATGTCTATAGAGATACAGAAAGTTGAAAGTTGTTGTACGTCTATAGAGTTATATAGAACGTTGAAAGTTGTTGTATGTCTATAGTTATACAGAAAATTGAAAGTGGTTGTATGTCTATAGAGTTATACAGATCATTGAAAGGTGTTTTACGTTTATAGTGTTATACAGAACATTGAAAGTTGTTTTACGTTTATAATGTTATACAGAACATTGAAAGTTGTTGTACGTCTATAGAGTTACATAGAACGTTGAAAGTTGTTGTATGTCTATAGTTATGCAGAACACTGAAAGTGGTTGTATATCTATAGAGTTATACAGAACATTGAAAGTTGTTTTACGTTTTTAATGTTATACAGAACATTGAAAGTTGTTTTACGTTTAAAATGTTATACAGAACATTGAAAGTGGTTGCACGTCAATTGTGGAATACAGAATGTTGAAAGTTGTTGCATTCTGCAGTGGAATATAGAAACAGAAAGATGTGGCACGTCTGTTGTGTGCTAAAGTACTTGTTCAATCCTTCCTGAAACCTTTTGAACCAAATTTCCTTAAGAATTTGACCAAAATGTAGCAATCTTAAACGTTTCGTCATTTTCTTCTTTTTTTTCACACGTTGTTTAAACTGACGAAGTTCTTTAACCGAAACACCAGAACGTGAACACCTACTCTCGTGCACTGTTAAACTTAACACCTACAAAGTCGTATTTCGACTTTACCTTTTACTGCAGGCAAGATACTCAAGACGAGAAAACATAGAACATTACGACGTTCTTGAACGTCAAGACTCGAGATTTGTGCCTGAGAGATGAAAATAACACCTATCCCGAGATAGACTCTCTGGCCGTAAAATGTTTTACCACATTTTCATGTCTTTCGCTTATTTTTTTTGTTTTTTTTTTTGTTACTCACCTGCATGAGGAAAGGTAAAAAAAAGGTAGAAAAAAATCCAGGTTATTTTCGGTGCACTGCCTATTTCCAGTTTCTACTTTGCACCGGGTTTTAGTTATAAAAAATTACCGTTAAGTGAAATGTAAAGCTACTTTTGACGATTTCAGGTCTTTCTTTGTTCTATTCAGGGTTTGATTTGATTGTGTTCTGGTGTTGTCGTTGGCAAGGAGATGATTTTAGGGACAATGGCAACAACTTAAACAGCAATGGCACGGTGGTTGGGGTGAAGTATATCAAAAGGTGGATAGAAGACATACTGTCAGGAACCACTTATCATGGAGAACACTCCACGGGTTACACCACTGCGGTGTGAATTTATAATAACAAATATAGGCTCGTTCTTCCAAGAGTATGACCACACAACAATGGCTGACATAGGTAATAAACACCTTCAACAGGTACTTCCCTGTAATAATCTACACACACAATAAGGCCTCACAGGGCCATCAAACGCATCAAATACAATAATGAAAAAACCACTGTAAACTTGCCTTAGCAGCTTAAACTATCCCCTTCATACATGCAGGTACGAATTATACCAAAAACACTGCTATGAATATCGCTCACCTGAGCGGCAAAACTATTACAATGACACACTCAAATCATCGACATCTTATTAAACTACGGCCTGTAGATAATACGATCTAGACCCTACCCTGCTCTAGAATTACAACGTAATTATCACCAAGGTCCGAAAATATGGCAGGCACTCAGTGTACAGTCCACAATATAAACCACACAGCGATCTCGCTGGCTAAGGGAAAATACGTCCTTCCTGGACGAAGGCTAGTTCTCACAGACCAATTTTGCGCCCTTTTTCCCCCGACTTCCGGTAGTCACATGACCCACCAGTTCGGCTAACCTCGGCCTTTCCGACTGGCTTATCGCCGACCACAAGACATAAGATGATCTGCGAAATAACGCTGTGACACATACCGAACAATATTTTGCAATCGCATGAAGAAAGTACCCAGCTTATTAGTGGCCAACGGAGTCTTCGTTAAAAGGTGAAGGCAGTTCCATCGTAGATACTGCCGCAGGGAAGCGAACTGTTACAGACCTCACATTACTAGGTCTTAGCCGTATGAGGTGGGTTTCCCTTCCTTGCTGCCTTTGCCTTTCTATCTCATGAGAAGGGTCAGGTACCCATTAACAGCTAGGTAGACTGGAGCGTGGCGCTACCTGGTTTTGAATCCAGTAACTGCCTAGGCATTCTAATCACTCTGCCAGCCATACGACGCTCGAGGTCTTCGTTAGGACAACTAAAAGAAAAAGGCAGGTCCAGGGTGGAGAAGGGAGTCGCTAAGGCGACAAAGACAGAAAATAAGGAATTCTGCATTCTGGCGTGTCGTAAGAGTCAAATAATGTAAGTTTATGCAGGGTGCTGGCAACCTCAAGATATATCAAAGAAATGCTTACATAAACAGGCATTGGAGGAGCTCAGTCAGGTGACCAACTGAAGCGATCAGCCCATGATCCTTAAGGTAACGAATAAAAAGACAGAAAAATATCAGGAAACGACAAGCAGAGATAAGCAAACGGACATTAAAATAAAATAGTTCTATCACTGTCTTTGATATTGCGTTTTCTGATATAAATCTTATCATGGATCGATTTCTTCCTTGCGATGAGCACATTTGTCACGTGTGCGCTGTCCTATCTGGTTTCATTGTTATTGCTGATGAAATTTCTCATGTCATCCTTTTTAATTTTACTAGGACATAATTTCTTTCTGACTTTGTTTTTTCCTTTCTATTTAAAAAAAACAATGATTATAAATAATGTAATCAAAATCGGCCTATAGTTTCCGTGACAATATAAGAAAGAATCGAATCCTCTACATCAAGGTTTCTTAACATGTGGTCCACAGAATCCTTGTGGATTCATGAATGGATTCTAGGGTTCCCGTGCATGTAACCTAAAAATACAAAACATTATTTTCACCAAAATATTTACTCAGAAAATTATCATAGATTTTAAATTTTATAATAAATATATTAATTTTGCAGTTTGTTTTTGTATTTCAGTACGACTATCTGTAAGCTGAACGATTTTTCTTTGTAATAAAATTATTTAAATGACATTTTAATTATGCGTCTATGATCATTTCTTCTAAGAAGGGGTCCGTAGCAGACAATCAAAGGGATTTGTAGCCTTCACTGGACAATCAAAGGGGTCCGTAGCTTTCACTGTACAATCAAAGGGTCCGTAGCTTTCACTGTACAATCAAAGGGTCCGTAGCAGACAATCAAAGGGGTATGTAGCCTTCACCAGACAAAGGGGTCCGTAGCCTTCACCAGACAATCAAAGGGGTATGTAGCCTTCACCAGACAATCAAAGGGGTCCGTAGCCTTCACCAGACAATCAAAGGGGTACATGAGCCTTCACCAGACAATCAAAGGGGTACATGAGCCTTCACCAGACAATCAAAGGGGTACATGAGCCTTCACCAGACAATCAAAGGGGTCTGTAGCCTTCACCAGACAATCAATGGGATCCGTAGCCTTCACCAGACAATCAAAGGGGTATGTAGCCTTCACCAGACAATCAAAGGGATCCGTAGCCTTCACCGGACATTCAAAGTGGTCCATAGCATTCACCGGACAATCAAAGGGGTCCGTGGCACAAGAACGGTTAAAAGCCATTACACAAATGACATAACAGTCATGTTTATTTTCTATTTTAATCGTTTATGGGGTTAGATAAACTGAAGGTGAAGGTTAACATGGTTCCATAGCAGCAACTGCCGTAGAGGAGTGAAGTGTTAGAGACTTCACTCTTCTAGGCCCAGCTTTATGAGATGGGCTGACCAGTTCCTGTCCTCGCTGCGTGTGCAGGTGAAGATAGTTGCCTATCAGATACTACTTAGGTAAGTGACGTGTATGATATTTTACTATACCTGTACTAAGTCTCAACTTTATAACTTGAGAGGACCAGTTTCCTTACTTGCTGCCTTTGCCTTCCAGAACTCACGTTTCTCTTCCACTCTCGCTCTCGTTTTTTTTTAAAATGTATTTATCTCTCTGTCTTTTTATTTTTTTTTTTTAAATGGTTTTTTTTTGGTTATAAATTTTATTTTCTCTTTAGTTTTTTTTTAAATATTTATTTATTTATTTTCTCTCCTTTATCTCCTCGTTTGTCCTATTCCCTCACTTAGTTTTTTTCGGGGATTTTTTTTTTCTCCGTACCTAGTATTTTGTCTCTACTTCCGGTAGCGACGGCAGTCATTTTGGTCAAGCCACGTGATTCTAATCACGTGTACTCTCTTTTATGTTTCATGAATTTTTTTGTTACCTACTTCTCATGTTCTTTATTTTCTGGTTTTATTATGTCTGTCCGTGACAAAAAGGGCTTGTGGCCGCAACGTAGGTTTTTTTCTCGTCTTTTCTCCTAGTAAGACGTATTACTTTGTTTCCCCCACACTACCGTTTACCGCTGTCTTCCTTATATCCAGCTCACGAACAGAGTCTGGTACCCATTTACAGCTGCGTAGACGAGCGTGAAATCTCTTTCTTCTCTAAACTGTTTTCCTGCGTCTCATCCCTAAAGAAGATGGCACTATAGTAGCGTTGGTTTTAATCATATTAAAACTTATCCGGTTACGCAGTTCTTCGTGCGCGTTATCTCTGATAATGTTAACCAGTGCCCACTGGCTTCCATTCGTCTCGTCTCTGTGTCACTTCCTCTTGTCTGCAACATGTAATCCCATCCTGGATCTTTTGTTGTAGAGTTTCATTTATTACTCCGTTTTCTCCTTTATTTCTTTTTTTTTTTTTTTGCAGGATAAACGTTAATGTTTGATATTTTTTTCATTTATTTGCTATTAGTTAGTTTTTTATTTATATATATTTTTTAAACGAAATGGGAGGTGCGCGTACTAGCATCAGATATCTTCATTTGCCTCCTCTCGTTCACCATCTTGGTTTACTCTGTTCAACCTAAAATCAGTTACTGTTGTTGTTGTTGTTGTTGTAACTAGAGCTGCTGAGCTTCTTGCTCTTTAGCAGCCAATACCAAGTTGAAGAGTCCTTGGTATTATCTACACTCTAGATCTAGGCTTTTTCTGTGGCTTTTATGCAATTCCGAAACGTGTTGAGTTGAAGTCATGAGCTCCAGTTTCTCCAGCTTGCCTTCCAATTAAAAGATCATCACATCTGGTCGTGAACAAGGAAGAAGCATGTGACATACTGTGCATTGCTCGCAATCCAAATATACAGAACTAAAATACTGTGTTATGGTTGTGGGCTCTCCCAGGGAATTGTCACGTTCTATACAGTCACTTCTCAGCGCCCCCTGCCTATCATGGGTCTATAGTGAGATCCTCCTGCATGCAACCAACCAGATAAAAGCCCGAGTTACGTCTGACTCCTCAAGTGACTCCTCCAAGCTTAGTGTGCAATGCTGTGTTCTCAACTTGTTTCACTACAGGGGGAATCCCTGGAAGTGTGTGGATGATTGCAAGAGTCAATGAGGGTGTAATTAGCCTTAGAAAGGTTCACGTTTACATCTATATACATATAGGATTGCACTTAGCTGGTGGTCTTATATAGAGGAAACGTCGTTGATTGATATTGTTATTTCTTTTGCCATTAGTTAATGTGTGTGTGTGTGTTAGTGTGTCTGTATTTTTAAACAACATGGGATAAAAGCAGACTAGCATCAGACGATCTTCACTTGCCTCCGTTCATCCGCCATCTTGGTCAACTCTATTAAACCTAATTGTCGGTTATAATTAGGGTATTTCGTGTAATTTTATATTCAATTTTGTGAATATATTCGAGTACAAATTGCTATTTACTATCGATTGCTGCTGAAGTAATTTACATTAGAATTTATTGTTTGCTTACATTTTGTATTACTTTATTGTTTTTTTTTCATTCTCCACTGCTTAGATTTTTATATCTATCGATAGGTAATCTTTTGTTTCTTCTTCCCTATAAATTCTCGTGTACCATATTCCTTGAGTTTATATCCGGTCGGTTTTTAGTTGTGTCGGAATTACAGCTATTACCCCCGATAGCATGTGATGAAGACTATTGCTGATCCTGAGAATTGAAAGCGTCAGTTCCACATGGGATATCACGAGAAGAAAGAATACATCTTATTAAGCTGGTAAAACAGGTCCTGGAGCAGGTCGACCACTTTAAATACCTCGGAGCTATTATAGACCGAAAGGGAGGCATCAAAGAAGAGTTGGCTACTCGAAAAGCAGCAGCTGGGAGACTTTTTCAGGCCATAAATCGAGGATTCATCAGCAAGAGAGAGGTTGGTAAGAAAACGAAGATGGCTGTATACCGCTCCACCTATGTCCCAGTCTTGACATATGGATGCGAGTCATGGGCAATGACCACAACCCACAAAGGCCTAAAATCCCACACCCTGCAGACCCAAGTAGAACAGTCCCAACTAAGATGGTTTGGCCATGTCTGCAGAATGGGAGAAGATCGGTGTTAAAGTTCTTTTCTTGGTTGGGGCGATCATGTTGCTGTGTGGTTGTAGACACTTCTGTAGGTGGTGAATGTTTGTGGTGGGTGGCACGGTTAGGCAAAGTTCATACGTACGCTAAAAAATACGATCAGCCTTGGTCGGGCTTACAGGTGGTCGACAGGTGTGTACATATAGGCGAATGTCATGGGTACTTTTAGTGTGTTTATGTTGCAATCCTCTCACCCACACAACAGTAACGTAAGGTCATAAAATAGACCAACGAGCTTTAACTTTACACAGTTTATTTACGACACAGCAACGTAGACATCCAGGAACAGTACACCGTCACAAGTATAATGCCAAACATGTAGTAATAATCCAAGGCAATCGGTTGTATACACACCAACTTGCAACATCGTTACAGGTACAAAATCCATGAAAAAATAAGCTGCAAAACATAGCAGCTCACAGTATTTTAAATATCCATAGAAACAACTTCCATCAAGGAAAAAAGGTTTACATAACTATCCTTATAAATGATGATGATGGGGGCCGGTATAATCCCTGGCCTCTAGAATATGAATCGTATCAAAACTCCCACTGGTTGCTTACACAGCAACTCGCTATATATCTTCTGATAACAGGGGAAAATCCATCATATTAAATATGAATAATAATACTGGCCGGTATAATCCATGGCCTCAGAACAATAAATCTTGGAAGGAAACTCTTCCCTACAACAATATACTTTATATTCACTTCCAAAAATATATTCCCCTCGATAATAACTTCTGGACACACTAACGAGATGAAACAACCATCTCGAAGCCCTGCCAGGAACACACTCCCCGAGATTACAGTCCCTCAGTACAGCTCAGTGAAAATAACTCATGCGCGAACTAACCGCTTGAGAACTCAGCTCAGCTAAACCGTCTTTTCCCCCAAACTATCACTAAGAACATTCGAACACTTTCTTTATTATTTTTTAAAAAACTGACACAGACTCAGCTTGAGCTATGTTCCAAAATTACAGAGCACAAAGCCCCCAACTAAAAAATCATCTCATCACAAAAAGCGTGCTTACTAGAGTGTGTAAAAAAATCCGACCGGTCATACAAATCTTTAACACTTAACTCTAATTAACAAATTATGACTTAACAGATTACACCAACCCCCGGGGAAAAAATGATATCATCATTTTTTTTTAAAAATTACATGGAACAAAAATGCGAGGTCGATGAAATTGTCATATCTACAACAAAGAATTACACTATGTGTCACGTAGACAGTGACTTAATTTATTTTTCCATCTCGTCTCAATGTTATTACTCTTTAATGTTCTGTTTTCCCAGACATTTTTTTCTCTTTGCTTTGCTACCTGTGTGGCCCAATTGTTTTCTCCTTCTCAAACCCCACCCGAGGTTGTTTACGTTCGAGCCTGCAGCGGTCAGCGAACGATAATGTTACGTCAGCACACCTGGCCTGATCAGAAGAACGTCTGTTACGCTTAAAGTGTTAGAACGAGCCAAAGACGGTTTCTGTGAAAGAAACGGTTCGTTAGCGGCGGGTACCCTCTGTGGTCCGAACAGGGGAATTTCTCTGGTCGCTTTAAAACGTTTGATCACAAGCGGCTAAAACTCTTTGAGGCTTGGGTAACGAGTTTGATCTGTTTCAGGGGGAGATAACAATCGCGGTCAGTTTGTGGGTTGTTTGCCCTTAGATGAGCAAAGAGCACAAAATATTATGATTGTCTCTCTGGGGGAATTTTCGCAAAGTTGTTGCTTCTGAAACCTTTGTCTTACCCGGTATTACGCATTACGCCGATACATCTGTAGAATCAGGCTAGGCAGGTGTCAAGGGTAGAATGGTTTGTAAGCTATAAGATTTGAAAGTTTACTACGTCAAACACACTCGTGAAGATATTCCTGGCCCGAGATGGACCATCATGAGAATTAGGCAGACTTTAACAGAACTAAAATGTTAAGGCCTTTCTCTAGTCATTTTCGGGTTTCAGGGATACCGAATTGCTAGAGTCAAGTCTCCAGTCAGGCGAAGAATGTCACATTCTCTTCGTTCTAGAGGGATTCTGAGTACATCTAGCATCACGAGTCGTCAACCCCCATTCCTGAACCTAAACCTTTTTGTCAACGCCAAGTTAAGCTCACGCAATGCAACGAGCCAACGCTAAATCTGGAAACATCGAATGCAGTAGTAGTTCTCTACTCGCCTATTGGATTACCAGTCAGAGCATTGCGGCTTCCAGAATATCCAAAACCGCCCAGCATGTCTATAGCAGAATCTGATAGCACCAAGCCTTTGTGTGCCTAAACGGGGCACTCAGCCAAGCCACGGTCAAGCAAGCCCAACCAGGATTTACTGCCTAGTACGAAAGGTCAAAAGCGCCGGATAAGAGCGCTAGGGACTGCCTTGTCCTCAAGTAACTTCGTCTGGTGTATTTCTGGGTCTATGTAGAACTTCGCACGTATGAGCAGCCATCTATGGACAGAGTTCCAGCCCCCCCTCACGCCATTAGAGGTCACCAACGTTTAGCACCAACAAAGAAAGTTTTGTAGGCTAGTCCCTCACGAAGGATCTACAAGTAATACACTTTCTGGAGCTAGCATTTGGTCCCACGACCGCGGACAGGCTGTCGCTCAGTTCGGTTATTTGGCCAGCAAGAAAGATAGACAGAGTTCCAGCCCCCCTCACGCCATTAGAGGTCACCAACGTTTAGCACCAACAAGAAAAGTTTTGTAGGCTAGTCCCTCACGAAGGATCTACAAGTAATACACTTTCTAGAGCTAGCTTTTGGTCCCACGACCGCGGACAGGCTGTTGCTCAGTTTGTTTATTCGATCAGCAGGAGATAAATAGAGTCTTCCAGACCACCTCGCGCAATTAGGGAGGAATCACCAATGATAGCGCCTATACAGTGATTTTATTCAGGTTAATTCCATCACCCATGGAGGATATGTACGAAAAAAACCACTTACTGGAGCTATTTCATATGGTCCCCGAAAACGGACGGACTGACACTCGATTTATTTATCTCTCTGTGTTCTACAGGTTTTATGAATGGTGATCTGTGTGTGGTTGTTGGTGTATATGATTATTGATGACTATTGATGATTATTTGATTATTGATGTAATTTTATGTTGTGGTGATGATATGCATTATTTTCATGTTTTTCTTCATTTAATAAAGTTTACACCTTTATTAATACGCTGTTCACGACCTTTCCATCCATAATTAACTTGTTTTTAGCTCTTTACTATAATCTCTATGTATGATAAGAGAAAAGAGTGAGAGCAGGAGGTGCTTAGACAGACATACGTGAGTTGAGGCTTGGAGAGAGAGTTCATTTTGATAAATCTTCTTCCAGGTTGTCTCAAGTCCATCTCCTATTTACACCTTTCTGTGTGTGTAATCTATAACTCTGTCAGTCCACTATCCCTTGTCGATTTCACTACTGTTGTCCAACTCGACAAATACTCTACACTCAAACTCAACCACGACACTATGTTAAGTCATATTACTAAATCAACAATAGAGGGATGGAAGCATGTGTAGAGTATGAAGGTTAAGTATGCAAAGAGAATTAAATTCAAACAAAGATGAAGTATATAAAATATAGACTAACTATGAAACAATAAGTGGAAAGTGAAAAGAAGAGATGGAATGAAATGTAGAATGACCAGCAAAGAAAGAAAGCAATGAAATGTGAGTAAGTGAAAGAAAGCAGTAATACATCATGGTAACAACTTAAATTAAACAATGCATTGTGTAATAAAAAATACAATTATGGCAAAACAGCATAGAACAGAAAGGCAATGCATATATATATACCAAAAACACAAAAGAAAGCTAAAATCCAAATAGAGCATAATAGGCAATTTAAACAAGCCAATAAACTCACTCAGTACTAATAATGAACCTATTATAGACATAACAAAAATAACAATACCGCTATAAATAGTTACCCCTGGCGCACAACCAAGCGCTGGGTAAAGAAAATACCTCACACTGTCAGAAAAAACACCTTTTTTAAATGTACAATACCGAAATGTATCGCAATGATAAGTTAAGTTTAAATGGTACTATCAATACAATTGCCATACGTTCAACGTTTATCAAAACACAGTCATATAATAATAATATGGTAATGACATGGTGCATGAAAATGAAATAACACAATGTCCTAAATGAATTATACAATATCAAAAAGCTACCAGTGGTCTTGGAAAGTCCTGTGAGCATGAAGATACAAAATCATACACTGCGGAGTCAAAATGACGACTGGCTTCACTGGAACAGTCAAACTGGCGCAAGGCGACATATACAACAGGTTGAAGAGAAACTGCATAACATCTAACAAAACAGCTCCGATTCCCATCGAGAAGCCGTTCCTGTGAAAAATCAAATGAAAATTTCTGTTTGGAAACGGTAGGATTTTATAAAGGAAAAAAGTTAACTTTAAATTCAAACTACCAAATGTGGCTGTGTAAACTTACGACCACTGTAAGATGTCAATCAAACCTTCCTCCGTTACACGAGAAAGGGAAACAGAGAAAGTAGCACAGTCTAACCTGGAACCATAAATTATATAGGGTGATAAAAGTGTTCGAGAAAAATAGCAGTGTGGAAAGATGAATGGAAAAGTCATGAACATAAAAGTGACACCGACATTACTAGGCAAATCCAGAGGATAGTAGTTAAGAAGAATCTTGTGGGCATCGAGATAATATATCTGCCATCACATTTTTCGAACCTCGAATAGATCGTATAGAAAAGTAAAAAGGCTGCAAAGAAATGGCATAACGTGTGGATCTTGAACTCTTCAAATCCTTATTCGGTATAGCTGTGAGGGCTTTCTGGTCAGTCTTTACTATAAAATGCGCGCCAAGAAGGAATCTCTGAAGCTTCAAAATCGCCCAGACCATCGCTAACAACTCCCGGTCTAGGACAGAATAGTTCCGTTCTGCCGCAGTCAACTTCCTAGAGACATACATCACCGGGTGCAAAGTTTCAGAATACTCTTGCATCAATGAGGCTCCGATCCCCGTCGATGAGGCGTCACTGCGAAGAATAAAAGTCCTATATGCCTTGGGTAATCGTAAGATAGGAGCGGATGGAAAATAACAGCTTAATTTTCTCTAAAGAGGTCTGGCACTCTGGGGACCACTGTACTATGTTAGGCGACCGCTTCTTCAGTAGACTAGAAAGAGGTGCAGTAATCGATGATAGGTGTGATATAAATCGTCCATAGAATTGAATTAGACCTAAAACACTACGGACCTGTTTTTGTTTTGTTTTAGGAGTAGTGATATTGAGGATCTTCGAGGTATTATGGTCATCAGTCTGCAAGAGACCATGACCAACACGGTGGCCCAAAAAAGAGATCTCACTGAAACCAACATGGGCTTTAGACGGTTTAACCGCCAAATTGTGAGACCGTAATGTAGACAGAAGTAAACAAAGACCACTAAAGTGATCTTCCCAAGAATCACTAAAAAGACAAATATCGTCAAGATACGCAATAACATCAGGACGATGAGAAAGAATTCGACGCATCATGCGTACAAAAGTAGCCGGGGCGTCGACGAGCCCGAAAGGCATGAAGTTCCATTGGAACAAACCTCGAGGTGTTGACAAGGCAGTAAGAGGTTTGGCACGTTCAGTAAGTGGGACTTGCCAATATCCCTTAGACAAGTCTAGTTTTGTAAAGAAGACTGAATTAGAAAGTTTGATGAGCAAATCTTCCAACAAAGGCATTGGTTCTGCATCAAATTTAGACACTTGATTTAATTTGCGGGGTTCTTGTGTGATTATTCACCGGGAAATTATATTTGTTGCAATTTATAACCAAAACCGAGCACCGTACTCTTTCTTGACTGACTTTTTCTTGACTGAAAAAGAGAGAGCAAGTTAAAAACAAAAAGTGCGTTCATTCTAATTGACACGAACCGTGCGTACGGGTTTTACCCTTCGTCAGCCCTCCCCCCTCCCCAGCCACAGTTACAAACAGGTACATTTAATTTAACTCAATTAAGGGTTAACAATAAGGGTAGTCACGTAGCATATTCTGCCGTAGGGGAGTGAAGTGTTATAGACTTCGATATACTGGGTTCCAGCTTTATGAGGTGGGGTGGCCTGTTCCCTTCCTCGCTGCCGTTGCCTTCTCTAACTGAAAATCAGAGTCAGGTACTCTTTTACAGCTGGTTAGACTGATGGATACTCCGCCAAGGCCGGTCCTAAGCCCGGCTGAAAAAGGAGGAAGGCGGCCTGCATGGATGCCGTAAGGAGGCAGCCCCTCCACCATGCAAAGGCACAACAGGCCAATCACCTGTTTGCTTTAAGATTACGCGTAATATAACAGAGAAAACCGGACTGATTCTAAAGGCGACGAACTGGAACGGACTACGAACTACGACTTATGGAACTTGGAACACAAGAAGTATAAATGGGAAAGAAGAGGAGCTGGTGGAAGAGATGAGGAAAGCAAAACTAGAAATCCTGGCTATTACGGAAACAAAGAAAAAGGGACAAGGAGTCATGGATCTCGATGGCAACACGCTGCTCTACAGTGGTGTACCCACATCTGAAAGAGCTAAAGGGGGCGTGGGTTGTACTGTGGCCAAAAACCAGAAAGATAGTATCAAGGAATGGAACTTTGTCTCGGAGCGCATTATGGTTGTAAAACAAAAAGAAGGAGAAACTATAGTCAACCTGGTCATAGTGTATGGGCCAAATGAGAATGAGAGAGCAGAGATCAAGGATGAATTCTTCGAGCTGCTTCAAAGAACAATGGATGACTGCCTAGATGAAGTTATCATGCTTGGAGATTTTAATGCCAGAGTTGGAAATGACCATGCTAGATGGGGTGGAGTTATCGGAAGATATGGAGAAGATACTCTCAATGACAATGAAAAGCGACTCCTTAGATTCTGCAGTGAGCAGAATCTGATCATTACAAACACAAAGTTCCCCCATAAGCGCATGCATGCATACACTAGATGTGAACCAACCAAGAATGAGAAGTCAGTGATCGACTATGCCATTGTTAGGAGAAGCTCATTCAAATATGTCCGGGATGCAAGAGTCTGGAGGGGGCCAGAGATTGGAAGTGATCACTACCTGCTTACAATCAAAAGAACAACTGAAAGAGTTGCTCAGCCTAGGAACTGCCCAACATCACGCAAGAAACCAAGTGAACGAACGGGAGAAATGAGCATCAGGACCTACAAGCTGAGAGAGGCAGAAATTAAGACCAGATATCAGGGGCTTATTGCTGCAGCGGTGAGCAGCACAGAAGAACGACCTGATGACTTGGAAACCCTCTGGATTAAATTCACGGATATCGTAAAGACCGCTTCTGCAGAAGCATGCGGTGAAGTCCGACTTGGGAACAAGAGAAAGAGGACACCTTGGTGGACAGAGGAAGTCAAAGAGAAAATAAGATAGAAGAAAATGGCATGGAAACAATACTTAGGAGCTAAAAACACAACAGGACAAATGGAAAATATAAAGAATGTGTGAATTTTTGTGGCGACATCGGAATAAAGTTCGTCAGTCAGACCCGTTCGACAATATCCTGCTTGACATTGGAGACTTTTGGCCTCCTCTGTAAATTATGCAGCTACGAACGAACATGTGTATGTCCTGATATATGCCAAGCTTCAGCGATCCTTGGTGATCTGTTCCCCTTACGGTCCTTTTCAGGGCCCACAAAACCCACAAAACTGCACCTACCACGGTCCCTTTCAGGGCCCACAAAACCCACAAAACTGCACCTACCACGGTCCTTTTCAGGGCCTACAAAACCCACAAAACTGCACCTACCACGGTTCTTTTCAGGGCCCACAAAACCCACAAAACTACACCCACCACGGTACTTGTCAGGGCCCACAAAACTGCA
Organism: Oreohelix idahoensis; assembly: GCA_024509875.1. Lineage (NCBI taxonomy): Eukaryota > Metazoa > Mollusca > Gastropoda > Stylommatophora > Oreohelicidae > Oreohelix > Oreohelix idahoensis. The sequence continues at coordinate 293,918 of JAMPIV010004990.1, forward strand.
CCACGGTCCTGTTTAGGGCCCACAAAACCAACAAAACTGTACCCTAGCAAGAAATCCTTTATTTGTTTTCACCGCTGGGTGTGGGGGGCTGGGTGGAGAGGGCTGGGTGAGGAGTTGGTCCCCTCCCTCACTATGCACTGATCCTTGTCAAATATTTACATAATCAGAGCCGGATTAAAGTAGTAGCAAAAGTAGCATATGCTACGAGCCCCGCGCTTTTAGGGCCCCGCGCCAATAAATATGTACATCATTTTTTGGTCATCTTCTAATACGAGCGTTAAGCCAATGATCTTGTGATGTATGCCATCTTTAGCGCCTTTTCATTTGATGTCACGAAATTGTGAGAGAAAGAGCATAACAGGGTGACTTAGTATGACTCTTTATTACTTTTATCTGAACTGCTTGCGGACAGAAGCAGTCATTTTCTTTGGATTTGTTGAAAGCCTGTACACCTTCTTTTCTGCTTCTACCTACCGGTGAGGTCTCCTTTCTACTGCATTGTGTGCTAGTGGTACTCATAATAAGTCCCATTTGCCCTTTGTGAAAAGACTGTCAGATACCAGGTGGTCCGCTTGGGCAGATGCAACAAAAGCACTTTTACACAGCTTTTCTGCAATAAAACAAGTCTTGGATGATATTTCAAATAACAATGATCAGAAGGCAGAGTGTCGTCAACAGGCTCGTTGTCTACTTTCAACCATGATGAAGTTAGAAACTGGAATAATGATCATACTGTGGCATCAAGTATTACACCGTTTTCAAATGACCAGTGCTTCTTTGCAATCTTCTGACCAAGATTTGAATACGGCTTGTGCACTCTATGAATCCCTGCGGGGGTATATTCAAGCTATGCCTGTCAAAACGCCAGAAAGCTTATCAAAAAGTGAATGATGTATGTGGATTCCTTCGTCAGTCACAGTCGTTTACAAAATACATAGAGAAACATTATCCAAGGAACACCTGGACCCATGCATACACAGATGGATCAGAAACAAATGCAACAGAAAATGGAGGTGGGGGTGTCTTTCTGACCTTAAGCACTGGTGCAGAAAAAAGGCTGTCAGTGGCGACAGGACGATTCTCCAGCAACTTCAGAGCAGAGGCAGAGGCCCTGAAAACTGCAGCAGAGCTTATATTGACAGAAGAAAGGGCAGAGAGATTAGTTGCTTTCTTTACTGATTAACAGTCAGTAATTGCGGCATTGAAAAGCCAAAATAATACAGACCTGGATGATCTCAGAGTAGTGCTATAACCAGCTCCCCTCCTGGCTGCCTTTACCTTTCAGAGCAGAGTCAGGTATCCATCCACTTACAGCTGGGTAGATTGTAGCGTGAGGCCACCATGTCTCCAGCCCGCTACCTTTGTCGCGAGAAGCCTGCGCTGAAACCACGGACGCTCTCATCAATGGTTGCTTGTCTAAAATAGAAGGATTGTAGTGGTATGACAAGATCACTAATGTGCAACTGATGATACGAACCAGGCAATTGCCAGAAGAACGAGACATGAGAAGAAGACGCTGAAGATGGATAGGATATACACTGAACAAACTTGCTTATAGCTTTACCAGGCAGTCCTTGGTCTGGAACCCCCAGGGTAAGAGAGGCAGAAGAAGACCAAGGAATACACGGAGAAGAGAACTGATGACAGACAAGAAGAGGATGAAGAAATTATGGGAAGACCTTGAGCTGATGGCACAGGACAGGAATACTTGGTATAAAGCAAATGCTCCTTAGGGACTTAAACGCTGATGATGATGATGATGACTATCAATTCCCTAGACTTAAGGGTCTTTAATATTTGGACATGCGCTCTAATATAAACGACTAGGTTGAACGGGACGCGCCTCGCCAAGACGAGGCAAAAATGTTACATTAAAAAAAAATACATAAACAATGTGCCATGCTCAAAAAATGACCCATGCTACCACCCTAACCCGCAACCCCTACCTGCGAAATGGACTAACCCCGCAGGCGAAAAAAAAAGAAATGGACTAACCCCGCAGGCGAAAAAAAAAGAAAAAAATTGTTTAAAAAAAAAAATGTAAGAAACAGTACGGTGATCGGTTTTGGTTATAAATTGCCACAAAAATAATTTCCCGGTGAATTATCACACAAGAACCATTTGCGGTAATCAACACAAAGACGTATGTTATTGTCCTTCTTTCTGACAATAACTATAGAAGAGGAGTATGCCGAAGTAGATGGTTCGATTATTTTTAATCGTAGCATTTCATCTAATTCTTTTTCAACTTGAGTTTGAAAATGTAGTGGAATTGGGTAAGGTCGAACTCTAATAGGGTTGTAATCAGTGAGTATAATGTCATGTGCAATGACCGATGTTCGACCAGGAATGTCAGTAAGGACATCCCGAAAAGTCTGTAACAAAGAGGAGACTTGCTGCTGTCTTTCTGCTGGCAGTTCAGAAGAAATAGTCACATTTTCCCAGGATTCCGTTGAATGTAATAGGACAACAGGAAGAGGAAGATGCACGTCAGAAAAAGTAGCCTCTTCCTCCTGAATAACAGACAAAGAGGCATAGTGATTATGACGGACCGGAGGGTCGTCTGTCGCCTGAAAGACAGACTGTAGATAGTCTGGACGGGCGTGAAATTCCTTCAACATGTTAATGTGATAGGTTTTATGTTTCCCGTCAATGTCGACAATATAGTGGACGTCAGAAATTCTCAAGACAATGGTGTAAGGGCCTTTCCAGGCAATAAGAAGTCGATTGTCCTTACGGGGAAGTAATACATATGCCTCGTCACCCGGAGAGAGTTGTCGTAGTCGTCTGTATCTATTCGCAAAGAGACTTGCCTTCTCCTTGGCAGACTCAGATGCTGAGATAGCCAACCTACATGCATCAATAATTTTCTGTCTGAGAGCAATGACATATTCGTAAGAAGATTGAGTGTCACCATTAATGTCATCAGCAGTTAGTAGGTCGGGAAGTAACGACATGGGACCACGGGTTGTGCACCGAAAACGAGCTCGAATGGTGAAAACCCTGTATGATCATTTGGCATTTCCCGATATGTGAACAGCGCAGCTGGTAAAACCCTGTCCCAATCCTGAGGATAGTCATCAGTTATCTTCCCAAGCAACTGCTTAAGCGTTCAGTTCTGACGCTCAACTAAACCATTTGACATCGCGTGAAACACATTACTTAAAGACCTGTCAATGTGGAGCATGGCCATCACTTGAGACATAGAGTCGGACACCAATTGTGTGCCATGATCAGATAAAATTTTCTTGGGAAACCCCAAACGAGAGAAAATTAGCCAAAGACCATCTGCAACATCAGCAGAAGAAATGTTCTTAAGAGGTATAGCCTCTGGCCAACGTGTACACATGTCAATACATGTAAGAATGTATTGGTGTCCCCTAACCGATCTGACTTGCAAAGGACCAATAATGTCAATTGCCATCTTTTCAAAAGGACGAGTAGGGACGTCTGCAGTTTGGATGGGAGCTGCATGGCGTGGACCTCGTGACTTAACCTCCTGACATATCTTACAGGAGCGACAATAAATAGTTATATCCCTATTTACGCCCGGCCAAAAGAAGGAAGAAAGCACCCTAAATTTAGTTCGGGAAAAACCCATATGTCCTGCACACTGAGAGTCGTGGGCATGTTGTAAGATACGAACTCTCATGTCAGTAGGTACTAGAATTTGAGATCGTATGGATGAAGCAGAACCCCGTACCATCCGAACTAGCACTCCATTTTTAATTAAGAACCAATATTTAAGTTTTGTGTCATCGTTTGGGTTATCATGTTTGACAAGCTGAAAAAATTTACGTAACGATGTATCATTTTGTTGGAGTTCGATAAAAGATTCCCGTGAAGTAACAGAGTGAGCATCTTGGTCATGTACTTCCTCAGCTGTAGTAGGTGGGACCTGTAAAAGATTTTGAGCTTGTGCTCTAGTCGTGACTGCATAGGCAGCATGAATGTTTTGCTCTTCCCAGGTAGCAATCTGTTGTGGAGTACAATCCTTAACCCCATGTAGAGACTGCTTAATCCCAATAGTCGTGCATCCTGAATCAAAGAGAACTGAGACTGGATTACTATTTACAAATCCCTTGTGTAGGGTAAGAGACCCTCTTCCGTCATGCTCAGATAAGGCAGGAAGAGTAGGTAGAGGATTACCGCAACTCAAGGTAGTCACCGCTGTAGGCTGGAACAAAGTTGTGCACTCAGGGCACTGAGATGCTCTCTCGACATCGAAAGCAGAGCAAGCAGTAGCATTAGAGAAGATCTCACTAGCATTATGGTAGACACAACTTATTGTTATTCTGATATTAGCGATACAGCGACGCGCAATAGCATAGAGAGCATCTAGAGTTCTAGCTCTCACATTTATAACCATGATCGCTATCGGCGCCATGTTTACATTATGGGCGGGGGGGAGAGGGGGGGGGGGTGAGTGGCGTATGTTGGTCGGGTGGATACAATATGTCGTCTCCTAGTTATTCTTCTTTTGATAGTCGTGAGGTAACACATCTATTCTCTAGCAGTAAAGGCTTTATTGAATTAAGAGTCCCCGATTGGATTTAGCGAAGTAGTCTAATCGGGGACAGGAAGCGGCACACGTCCTGAGAAGAGTCTGTCTCATACAACTCATGATACAAATGTAGAGACTCTACTGAACAGTGTAATTTACAATACACAGTGCTGGATCGCGTAATATTACAGAGGAGTAGCGCAGATTTCCTAGTCTCAATTGTTGCATTATGTGATAGGCAGGTGAGCAGAGGATCATTGACTTACGAGGAGACGATTGTCCAGAGCGTATGAGAGCTCACTGGTCCATACAATTGAGGGAGGCGTGCTAGGCAATCGCGCTCTCTCCGTATAGCATGTAGAGAGCATTCATTGTCGAGATCTCAGCTCAGGGGGGGTTATTCATTGAGTGATCAGATTCTACGAGTCTGCATAAAGAGATGAGCATCGTACGACAAAACGGTGCATATTGGTGGCCCAAAGAGGTCCGAGGCGGTGGTAAGGGCCGTAGGGTCTATCTGAGGGGGACAGGTAGACTTGACGGACATACATGAGACTCTAGAGAGAGTTCTCAGAATCAATCTATTATCAGAGAGAGAAACTGGTGGCTGAAGATCTCATAGGACTAACAGGTGAATCAGCTTGCCACACTGCGCAATTAATTACCATTATTCAGTCTGTATGGCGTTAAAGTGTCTTGGGATGGCAAGGTGCGTTCGTTCGTGGCTCTATGCATGGATCTAAAGCGAGGCATAAACAAGGACAAGTAGAAGGTGAGTTCTTTGGGGCTATAGAGATATTATCATATTATACTATTCTGAGTACTCTTCGGTACAGAGCTATAAGTAGGCAATGATGACGACTTCGTGCTCTCTTAGTGTAGCTATCGAGAGAGAACAATAATCTATATGTAATACATGTACTCCAAGATCGCGCAATGCGGGAGAGAAGCGTAAAGTAGCATTCTAGAACATAATTGCTAGACAAGGAGTTCTCCGAGACAAAAAGACACACACAAGCAGTGTGCGCCCGACAGTTACGATACGGTGAGGGGGTAATTAAAGTATAAAAGGTTAGTCGGGTGCGCGAGCACTCTCGAAGCTATCTCGCGTGGTCTGTGACGGATCAATTCATTGTACTCTTGGTATGCATGGATTAGATGGGTGTGTTGGATGGGGAGCAGACGCTCTGGGCGGGAGCTGGGAATGGTGATGCGTGGGGTGGGGCTTAGGAGATCACAGATGTATGCAATAGTTCGTATTAGTCATTCTATCCCCCTAGTGACCTACAGAGCTCCACACCTCGTAGACACTATGAGCGCGTTGCAGAGGCATTCATACATTAGCACATCAGACTCATCCACGTGGAGGGCGTAATTTTACCTGAGGAGTGTCGGCAACAGTATCACTACAGTGCCGGCACGATAGAGCTCTAGCACTGAAATATAGAGGGGACAGGATCACATGAGTGATAGTGTGAGTATATTCATCGACATGTCTGATTGCGCATTTGGGGGGGAGTAAGTACAAGTAGGGCTGATATGGTCGAAGAGGTGAGAGATAAGAAGTGGATATACAACTGAGCGATCATCAGGGTGAGATCGCAACACAAGAGGAAGCAAGGAGGAGGGATGTTTAGGTAGAATCATTATGTGCAGGTATTCAAGTGCGGTTGGGTTTTTGAGAGGTGGTGGTAACAGGTTGCGCGTAGACAGGGAGTGTGTGTTGTGTGATTAACACGAGATTCTCTAGAACCTGGATCATCCTACTCGCAGACTTACCGGCCGTTACAGGAGATCTATGTGAGCCTCATTGTGGTGTGGATTGTCTGTGGGAGTGAGTGAGCGAGAGTGCATGCGCGACAGTGTGGGATTCTGAGTGCGCTGCGATTTGGTTGATGCATTCGACGTAGGACTCCATATATTAGGGGGCAATAGATAGAGACAGTACTTATTAACACTATTGGGCGTAGTAGCGGCACATTTTGACAATTCACACTTTTTGAAGTGTTGGTGTAGGTCTCTTTCCTGGTTCATTGCTTAAGTGTTTTCCGCCTCTTATTGGGTATAGGTCCTTTTGTCGTTTGGTGGTGTGGGCGTCATGTTGCAGGCTGGTGGGATTTGAGGATGTAGCAACAGTGAGAGTGACGGGATGTATGAAGGGGTATGAGGTGGTGTGTGATGGAGGACTGTGAAGAGTCAGAGTTCATGACATACACATGGTTCGAGAGGAACAGCGCGGGCGTGGTATATCTATACTTAGGAGCATAGAGCCAAGAGTCTGTCTAAGCGGAGATCTTAGGCCGAAGCAGGGATCTATTGGTTAGACATAGATGGTCGAGATGATTATAGAGGTGACGAGATTTGCATAGTACGTAGGATGTTGTGTAGTGGTGTGAGTCTGTGATTAGTATAGAGGGGATGGATATAGTACAGGACAGAATACAAATCTGGGCACTAGACGCGGTGAAGAGGTGCACATAGTAAACATATAGAAACAAACGAGTGATGCTGATAGGATGATTCGACAGCTATAGATCTAGAAGTAGTTTAGTTTCATGCAGTCTACGAGATGAGCATGTTCAATATTTCGTCGGGCTCGAGATATGGATCATTTGTGCCAGTCAGTGGATGTAGGCTAGTTGTTTACAGGAGTCACTAGTAATTTATTATATGAGTGTTCAATAGAGCACATAGAAGAGAGGTATGAGATACAAAGAGCTTATAGTATATCAAGATTGTGCGTGTCTGTGACATGGTGTGTAAGGTGCGCTATGTGAAACACTTACAGAGATAGCGCTAGTACTCTACGTGGATATTGAGGTCATATCTATATTCAGCGGTGAGCATATTTGATGTGTTCTATGTCAAGCGAGATTAGCCCAGTCTGGGGTGACACACAAGTAGCAGGCATGGAGTCCATGCTAGGGGAGTGTGTCTAGTGGTACAAGTGTCTTTTCTTAGCAGAGACTGGTTTACGTGGAGACACACTTAGTTGACAGACATAGCGAGACCACTAGAGTCGGTCAGAATGAGGGCGTGTGGGGATGTGCTGGTATAGCTCCCTGCACATAGGATTGGCCATCATCACGATTGGTGGAATACGTAGTTTACAGTATTGCGAGTTTGTGTCGGGATGAGCGCCAGTGTTGATTGCTGAGTTGAGGTTATAGATAAAGTTAGGGGTATGCAGAAGACAGGCAAGAGCGAAGCGAGTAGCACAGTAAAGAGTATATAGACTGTAGAGTGAGTAAGATAGGCGCTAGGGGAGATACACGTCAAGGAGGATGTGTAGTTCAGGAGCCTGCTCTGGAGAGGCGCAGTCTGGTGTAGTGAAGACAAGAGGAGACGGTGCATAGGACGTGGTGGGGAGAAAGTGTAATGTAAGAGGGTGGGGAGGGTAGTGGTGAAGGAGATATTGGGAGGGGATATCGGACTGTCTACAGATATGCGCAGTGTGTGGAGTGACAACAGCAGTGACCTAGTGTCTGGTGCGCGCTTCAGTGCAAAGACACAGGTGCGTTCACTACAGCGTTCATACTGGTACTTGTGTACTTGATGGACACCTAGACATAGTAGGGAAGATAGAGTGGAATGATTGCCAGCAGTTTCAAAGCTCAGAAGTGTTGCGATGGTCGCTATGAGCGTGCGATCTATTGGTGTAGCAGAGATAGCACAGTAGCACAGGATGTTGTCACAGTATGAGAGTCTTGATTACTATAGCTCATGAATTGACAAAGGAGGATGTTGATATCCATTTGTTAACTTTTATCTCCATTTGTTAACTTTTATCTCCATTTGTTAACTTTCATCCGCAATAGTTAACTTTTATCTCCATTTGTTAACTTTTATCTCCATTTGTTAACTTTTATCTCCATTTGTTAACTTTTATCTCCATTTATTAACTTTTACCTCCATTTGTTAACTTTTATCCGCAATAGATAACTACTCCCTTGTGGACGACTAAAATCTCCTAAATATATCTCATAGGCGTCCCGAAACGGACATCACAAACTTTTCCCCAATGGATGGGTATGAAAAAAAATCGAAAAAAGATGATTCGTCTGACGAGGACAAAAGACAAAGACAATAGCCAACGTTGCGGCCACAAGGCCTTCGTCAGGGAAAGGAAAGAAAGAAAGTGAGGGCTAGATAGGAATTACGTCGTAGAGGTCCCACTGATGAGGGAAATTATTTTAGAGGTTCCGGCTTGGTAAAAAGGTTGAGAAACATTCAACTAGCGGTTTGTTAGGCCTGTTGAAGATCAAAAGGCATTTTGCTCGGATTGTGAACTCTGTCTACTCCACGAACCGTGTGACGCGTCAAGATATGGTACATTAGTTCCCCGAGAGCCGTCGAGTACGCCTGTCTGGTTATAGCCACATTTTCTCACGTCTGAACCTTACACTTCATCAAACAAACGTATATGTTGCATACAAGGCTTCAAATACTTGTACTTCAAACTATTCTCTAGACAGGTTACTGTTATATTAACAAATATAAAATGAAATATTCTCTTACAAATATTAATGTTTACTTAGTCAATACCCTTTAATTCCCCAAGGAACATATGCCTTCAGCAAACACAGGTCAAGCTCTTCTGCCGCGTGCCATCAGCTCAAGATGCTTCCATATCTTTTTCGTCATTATCATTTCTGTATCCACCTCTCTTCTCCATGTGGTCTCATGTCTGCCTCTATTTCCCTTGCATTGGGGATTATAAAATGTTAACTGCTTGTTATTTTGTTGTTTTTGTTCGGCATGCATTTAAAGAATCTCTCACACCTTGTTCTAAGCTACTATGGTGAAAGAGCTAAGGGCAGCATACTGTGCATTCCCCGCCGTCCAATAGGGTTTTCCCATATATGCAGAGCTAAAATACAGTCATGCGCCGCTTAACGTCCTCGATACGTTCTGTGAAATAGGACGTTATGCGATTTGGACGTTGTGCGAAGACCATACTTTATGATTGGACGTGACATGACCTGATTTCGAACCTGGTAACGTTGTCTCGAGTAGCAAGCGCTCTGACCACTCTACCACTTGATGGTTGGATATTTTAAAAAAATATTACCTACATAAAATATTGGCGTCTACTTTGGTGCCTGGATAAAACGTAAAAACCACATGGGACAGAAAGAAATACATTATCCACAGAATAAAAACACCACCCAGCCTCGTTGTACCTTTTGCTAAGTGGGTCAGCTTCGTAGACCACCATCAACTTCCTTCCGAGGAAATGGGCGCCGTAAAGTCATCAATCAGCAACTGCCCTCTCCACATCGAAGATCGGCTGCATTGGACCTCCAACGTCTTCTGTCTCTTGTCTTGACGGTACACTCTGGCAGACTCCACCTGTCCATCTCTTGTCTTGACGGTACACTCTGGCAGACTCCACCTGTCCATCTCTTGTCTTGACGGTACACTCTGGCAGACTCCACCTGTCCATCTCTTGTCTTGACGGTACACTCTGGCAGACTCCACCTGTCCATCTCTTGATGTTACTTTCCCCACTTATAGCGCTGTTTTCCTCTTGCATGTTTGCCTTCAACTCGGCCTTCTATTGTGGTCTTTAGTAAAGTGTTATGTCGTTTTATATTATCTAAGTATTTTAGCTGAGTAATTGTGACCTCCTTCATTAATTCTCTTTTCATCCTTAGATTGTATAGGACCTCTTTATTTGTTTTCTTCTCCGTCCATCAGATGTGACCCATTTTCTATATATCCACATCCCAAGGGCCTCAATTCTGTCTTGCAATCCCTTGCTCATTGTCCATGTTGTAAAAAGTAGATGGTCGTTAAATATTACTAGGAAATGCGATTGCCGTTCTTTGTTTGTTATTATAGATATTTGAACGTATATTTTGTTTTGTACCTTATTAGCTTTTATTCTGCACTGTTCAGTGATGTTATTTTGATCCTTCTTAATATTGTTATTCGAATCATATGTACAAACGTAGGAACTCTGCAAAGTTATAAATGAATACTCTATTTTCTGCAAGTCTGATCACACGACGTGTCCGCTCTTTTAATATTCTCTTATCATAACTATCATCATTACCCGACAACTCCCCAGAGTGCATAGGTCTTCAACAAACTCATACCAAGTCATCCTGTCTTGCGCCATCAGCCCAAGATCTATCAATGCCATCCCTATCAATTTCGTTTCACCCTCCAGTTCTTTATTCCATGTGTGTTTCCATCGTTCTCTTGTACTCTGGGGATTATGAAACATGATTGTAATGCAAGCACCAGGTTTCGTCAATGTGTGTCCGATCCATCGCCAGCGTTTTCTCCTTAACTCTTATTCCACTGGCACTTTTCTTAACTCTTGTTCCATTGGCACTCTTTTTAACTCGTCTTCCACTAGTACTTGTCTGGTTCTTGTCATTAGCTCCATATTTATTATCTTGTACCATTTCAATACTTTTATTCTATGCAAACACCGATTTATGAAATTCTGTAACGTCTTGGTTGTTAATTATGTTACTGTTTATGTTTAATATTTTTTATTTCCAGAACATTTCGTTGGCTTTTTTTTCTCTTCAGTTTCACAAGGTATTTCGACCTTCAACCTTTGTTGCGGCACTGCCGTGTCATGTGACACTCTCCTCAGTGGAATAGTGTTCTTGTAGTTGGTACGAACTTACAGACGCTCATGTAGTTCAGAGGTCAACAACCGGTCGAGCACGATCTATAGGCATATCCTAAGCAGGGCCGAATTAAGAACTCCGGAGGCCCTAGGCTATAAAGATATTTTTGGGGCCCCTCTCCAATCTTCTGAAATGTAAAACTAGAAAGAAAAAAAAAACAACGAATGGCTTTAAGATAAATGTGTTTATTAATGTATAATAATATATTTTTAAAAAGTGTTGTTACAGCCCCTAGATTTTGTTAAAGGTAAGGGGGCCCCATGCAAAGAAAATATAATAAAAACGAAAAAAAGAGAAGGTGAAAGTAACCTAATAAACTAACTGTTGTACAGATACTTTTACTCTGCACGCACGCGCGTACTAACGTGCACGTGCCGTTCCTGTAGAGCTCTGTGCGTTATGACTACCTTGCTTTGTTTCGCGGGGGCTGCTGTAAGCCTGGGGCCCTAGGCCCGTGTCTAGTAGGCCTAATGAACAATCCAGCGTTGATTCCAAGGCAATATTTGGCAGATCCAGATCTTCAGATGACCGAGGGGAAAAATGAGGTAAAAAGCGATCTGTTCTTTGAGGTGAAGTTAACACTCGGTAAAAATATTTAGTTTCAGTTTTCCACCGCTCTGTTGATGGTACCGCAGGAAACAGCTTGCGCGGGCAGAAATAAAAGTTACACGAAGGCTGCACTTATTCCTAAATCCGGATACTCTGAAACCCGAAAATAGACATGATTTCATCAAGGCAGATATTTAGAGAGCTTAGTGCTCCTAAAGTAGACCCTGGTAGCTCCTGGGGTGCCGAATACTGCTGTAATCGGTTGTGACAAACGCATTTGTAGTTGACAAACGCATTCAGCCTCTCAGGAACCCGGGCTCAGCGTGCTTCAGAGATATCTCATCTGTGTATGCTCATATATACTCTTCTTGGGAACACATTATTCAAATTAGTTAACAATTTAGCAAGCAAAGTCCCTTGTAGTACCGGCGGGTCGTTTATGAGACAAAGAAGGAATTAGACTAAAGCTTCCTCAGGTATATCATATAAGGCGACCAATGTTAGGTACTGCAATGGGCTGGGAACCTCATCATGTAAAAGAAATTACTACAGAAACCACAAGTTCAGTAGTAAGTGAAGGCTTTGTGTAGGCTTCTTGAAAGCGGTACATGTGTCGGGGACTGGGCATGGAGCCATCTACTGACATGCTATAGAAACTTAAAGCCACAAAAACATGAACAAAAATATTGAAAAGTCATCTAAAGAAGAAGGACTTAGCTTGCGTTTGTTGAAGACCTGTACTGCTTGCAGAACTGCAGGATAAGGATGATGATGGTGATGGTTATGATTGGTCTAGTGTAAATTAAAATTACCAGTAGATTAGGGAAAGATTATACACAAGTTGCTGTACTCGACAACTTTCGTCATAAAACTCACGCGTATCGACGCGCTTAGCACCACAAAGTTTGAGCACAACAAAGTTCCAAAGTAATGAACGCTTTGTGGTGTGCAAAAAGATTCCCAACATCCTTATATAATCTGTGGAGAAAAACCACTTGTTGATTGGCTTACTTCTTGCGCTACATAAATATAATAAAAAATGGACCGAATCAGTTTTATATTTGAACGAAGCACATACAACATGAAACGCTTCGGGATTTACCTATGGTCATTGTTTTACACATTGGTATGAGTAGATCAGTAGTGCTAATATTGGTAGTATAGATTATGAATAGATTAAGTGTGCTAATATTGATACCATAGATTATAAATAGGTTAAGTGTGCTAAAATTGATACCATAGATTATATGTAGATTACGTGTGCTAATATTGGTACTATAGATTATATGTAGTACCATAGATTATATGTAGATTAAGTGTGCTAAAACGGATACCACTGATTATACGCAGATTAAGTGTGCAAATATGGATGCCATAGATTAAAACTAGAATAAATGTGCGAATACGGATTCCAGATGTGATTCTTGGAAGTTTGTGAGGAAAATACGAAAACAGGATTCGAACGACTGCTCCAATTCGGAATTCCGTAAAATGCTACCGGGTCAGACTCAAGAACACACAGGAGTGGAGGAGACAATTGACAGATCGACATAATGTGAATTACAAGGGGCAGCCCAACGGGGGGTGTGGTACAGCTGGGCATGACACCACAAGTTAACGGGCGGTCAATTGGGTATGTGAGCCTAGATACACGAAGATATAAGCTCATGAGGGAAGCTGAGAATAACTAGATCACTAATGTTGTGGAACTGAAGTGACCAGATCACTAAATAAGAGACCTGATGTAAGCGAAGATCCACTGACAGTCTGGCATTGGCTTGACACGATAAACTAAAGTGTTAAGGAACTGGAATAGTACCAATAGATCAGCTCAAGAGTGTCGACCGTCAAGACACAGAACAACTAAAGTAGGCGACACAAGAACACTCGACGCTCTAAATGAGGAACACCAGCCCAGCATCACACGAGATTGAAAGCTGTACTGACCAGAACGCCTAAAGTAGTGGAGAAAGAAGTGGTGGGGGGTGGGCACAATACAGTCCCTGCGCGATTATTGACTGAGGATGACCCGGTCTCCCAGCGCAGGAGGGAGACCGAGGTGATGACAGATCACTAATTGGAGGGGGGCGGCAGGGGCTGTACCTGCGGGGGGAGAGCCGCAGCCAGGTGTGGGGTATGGCATTAGTGCGAGGGACGTAAGAGCATCGGCCCAGTGTCACTGGGGTTAGGCACGGCTGGGGTGTGGGATGGTCTGTGCACAAGATCACTAATGTGGAAAACTGTGATGGGACGCTCGCATCATATAAGGAATTGGGGAGGGGGGGGGCGGCTAAGCTGGACAATCACCGCATACAAGTTGCCGGCCAACAACCACGAGAAAGTGGGCTACATAAGATCTCTTAGAGGGTGGAAAGAAACACTCACAGGCCACTGTTGAAAGTAATACAAACGCGGAGTGGCGCTTAGCAGGTAGGAACCGGGGACGCAGGGTGAAGGTCGGTGCGTAACAGAGGCGTGAGCACCGAGAGAACCACGGGGAGCCAGAGAGGCAGTGTGGGAAGGTAGCGAGCCAATCCCATGTTACATGCGGTCCGACCAAAGGTACAGGACATTTGATTTTAGATATAAACCGTAGTGGACCTGCAATACCAAGACGGCGATTCCAAGAGAGCGATTATTGCATGTGACCCCTGACAGTACAGACAAAGACAGACAACAGAGGCGCGTATGACGCGGCCTGCACCGGAATGCCACAGCGGCGGCATGAGACGCCATTGCTGCTGGGGGATGCGCCTCAGACAGGGGGGGGGCAGACTCTAAGACGGATATCCATGGAGGCAGAGAATGGCACAGTACAGTAAACAAAGGAGGCGGACAACCTTGAGCTATGGGGGGGGGGGGGACGCACGAGCGGTGGGTCCAATGGCGAGAGCAGAGAGGAGACGCAGGAACTTGAGCGAAGTGTGAGTAAGGGCAAGGCCGGTGGAAGCTCATGGGCAGGACGGCAAGCTGTTTACATCCGCAGAGTGAGGGCTGGGATTGACGGCCCCGGTAGCCAGGTGGGCATTCTGTAATGGTCGATAGTAGAGGCAGGGCCTGATTTGGTGACTTGCGCTGGAGAGGGGGTGGGGGGGGAGCAGCATGGGGGACCGGCAAGTGAGCAGTAGACAGGGGGACTTGTGCGCTGGTATGGCACAGGACGAAAACGACATAGACAGACCTTGGATCTGATAGCACAGACAGAACACTTGGTGCGTAAGTTTAGTTGACAATGTCCGGCGAGGCTATACACGCGGAGGGGATGATTGATTTAGATTGCCTTTGGTCGGTATTCCGGACGCGAGACTAGTTAAGATACTACGAAAGACAAGACGAGTGACTTCGCTTCTTATGCATGTCATCCAAGGCGACAAAGTAGTGACAGGTTGACTATGAAGTCTACCAACCCTATCATGTAAAAGCAACTTGCCCCAAAAAAGAGCACGGTTCGCGTCAGGTTGGGTTCTGGCACGGACCTGTGAAAACAACGAATTGGCGTACGAGAGGAATCGTATTGATATTTACGGAGGAGATTTTGTATTGATGTAAGATCTTAATATGTTCATTTCGGCTACATATCTGTAAAAGGTTTAGACTGTAGGCCGGACTAGGACCACGCTCATCTGTCATCATCATAATGCATTAGAGCCACAGCACCGCTAGGAGGAGGCGGGTCCTCCAATAACGCATGGCTAAGTTCCTCCTTCTTCAGAAGACTTGTTCATAATAGTTGATATAGTGGGGGTTGGGAGAATTTAACGGGGGTGGGTCATACGTGGGTTTGCTTGGTGCGAAAGGGTGGAAGTAGCCGGGCCTCGCGGTGCACATAGGCTGTGGGGGCGCCCTGCATATCGCCTTTTGCTACATGCATGTTGTAAGGGGTATCCGTGTTCGCAATTCAATAGCACACTTATTGAGCCACTGTTAACTGACGCTATGACCCAAGTAAGTAGTTTTTGGTACGAAGAGATAAAGTTAGAAGATATGATGTGTCAGAGCACATCAGGCTTGGAGGATTTGGCCTGAACACAGTCGTGGAACCTTAGCCTGAAAGATTAGAGCGCAAAGGCTCGTCGCAACGCCGGAACGGGTACGACCCACGAACATGCGCGGGATGGGGGGGCTGTACAAAAGAAATGGGAGGAGAGCACGCTAGCGGATGCAGGTACATTGGAGGGGTGGCTGTCTGGGGGGGATCCCAGATGTGCTTAAGCTATGTAAGGGTGGCATACGAGAGATCAGGCCCACGCTCGGGGGTCCGTAGAGGTGGCGGAAGGTCGTTTGACGGTATAAGACATATAATAGAATAGGAATCGGATGTGCCAGAGTAAACATGCCCAGCCTAATCATTCTACAGTTATAGAGAGCCTCATACATCCCATGGCGATAGACGGTCGGGAGATTATGCACGGAATAAAACGGCCGTTAATACGCACATCCTAGCGATCCAAAAACTATAACAAAGAAATTACCCCCTTAGGACCATTGAACAACTCGACACATGCGGGCCCCGGTGAAGATAGATCGTCCCACTGGACACTACACTCATCCCAGGAATATACACAGACTTCTCGCAAACGTGAAATGGAGAGAATATGCGATCTCTGCTAATAGAATCATAAGACGCCCCGGCACAGCAACTAGCTGGCGACATGGACGCAGGGCAATATACGGGTGGGGACCAGTCTCTGGGGGAACGCTAAGCTATAACTCACTGGACTGTTTCGCGCCTTCGATTTCTACGCGGAGCGGGTCGGCAAATGTAACGATGACTTCTGAGCGTAAAGTGATTATCGGTCAGTGGTGTGCCAAAGGACCACATTCTCCAAATCTGATATTTCTCGGCGAAAAAAGCGCCGTGACAGCAGGAAAAATCATTATTATTCACATTTTGCTCCAAGGAAAGCGACCGGGCCTACAGATCACGCCTCTCCGCCCTCCCCCCCCTTTATCATTAGGAGAGCCCTGCACCCAAAATGCATTCAAGGACTCTGGAAGCAGGTTTTATCTCTGTAAGACAGTTTAGTTGTTTTAGATGCGAACATGGGCAGCACCAAGCACAACTCGCAGTCAGTCGTATCTGAAGCGGGACAAGCCCAAGAGAACAGTCATATCTGTGAGACGATATAGTGAAGCAGAGCGCTTCGTACATTCGGTTCGATCACTCCTGCATTACATGTATTATATTATATTTTATCTTCACGGACCCAACGGTCCTATAATTAGGGCAAAGTATAGTGCACCTACAAACATTGCCTAGTCACTTCTCCCCAGATTTGTGTAGTTTACGTTTCATCGTGGAGGGCGAATCTTAGTAATAACATGGCTAATTATAGACGGTAGCGAGGCGGTTAAAACTGGATGGAGACGTTGTATCGAGCCACGTGTACGTCCGTCGTCTGAGGGGGCAGGGCCGGGGGGTGATGAAATCTACGGGTGTCAAATAGGTGGTTGAGCGACGAGGGAGGTTAGGACTCAGAGACGAGGTCCGTAGCGTGAAGAGAAGCGGAACAGGATTGTGATATTTTTGGGAACAGAGGAGACCGTTCTGGAGATGAACGTGCCCGCGGGGGAGGCAGTATAAAAATAAGTAAAGCGGTGGGGAGGATCCGGCGAGGATCCCAATCAGCATGGTAAGGGATGCGGACGAGGGCGGCGAGGGGCGCGGTCCAGTGAGGGGGGTGGGGGGGGGAAGGGGGGGGGGGGGGGGCGGCATCGGGCCTGGCGAGGGGTGAAGAGTATAGCTGGGTTGGGGGGAGGCTAGGCGACCACAGGCGCGGAGACAATGAAGTTACCCCGATATTGTTTGCGAGTTTGTAGCCGATGCGGCGGGGGATACGGGTGTCCGTAATCCGGTAGTGTCACGACTATTGCCAGAGTTATCGACCGGCGGGAGTTGGTATGCAGATAAGAATAGGGGGGGTTCGGGCGAGGGGAGCGAGGTAGAGGATGAATATGTGAGCAGGGCGCTGGGGCCCGCGGGGGGGTTTCAAGTACCAGCTGTGATATTCTAGTGCCGGGGGGCGCGCCGGCGGGGACCGGGGCAGAGCGGGCCGGGCGACGAGAGGGAACGGTACGAGAAGGACGAAGCCGGGGGTGTAGCGATGGTACGTAACGAACGGGAGAGCGCTGCAAAAGGCCCGTAGGGGGTATGGATGTGCGGGGGAGCGGGCACTCTTATGAAACGTGGGAACAGGAGAGGAGGGGGTGGGGGGGCGTCGGAAAAACCATCGTGGGGGGACGTGGACTGAGAAAGGAAATATAAACTAGCTGAGACATCGTACGACACAAAACAACTGCAATTGACAACAACGTCACGTGAGTGACAACTGCCCAGTACCAGAGAGACTCAGGGTGCACGTGACAAAGGGTAATTTATTCAACAATTAAAATGTACAGCTGGGGCAAAGTATGGTGAGCGTCTAGGAGTAATTTACACAAAAGAAGAGACCCGCAATTTTTAAATACGAACATACCTGGAAACAGTAAGGTAATCAGAAACACAGGATGGCGAAAGCGGAGGGATTCTGACACTAACCTCAGACCGATGTAATCGAAGTAACAAAATCAATGTTGCTGTCTCCATTCTACTCGTGCAGTAGATATGTACATATCCCAATGTGTTTCGTTACCGAACAAGAGAATCCTTATGTTCGTGGTACAGAAGTTGCCACATAAGCGCAAGAGACGCATGTCGCTGAGAGTAAGACAGACAAGTCGTCGCATCAGATGCATTGTGAATTCCAAAAGGCTTGGTGGATAGGCGACCCGCAACTCCGTAGATCGCGTCAGGATTGCGCACATAGGTAGAAGAGACGAGCTGCCACGCTTATGTGACCAGGGTAGCAGAGAGGGGAGAGACTGGGTGGCGGGGGGGGAGGGGGAGTGGGGCGCATGTGTGTGGGCATTGGGGGGGAGAGGGGCCTCCAGGGGGGGGCGGGGTGGACCGCTGGAAGCGCCGGTGGAGAGCGGGGGGGGGGGGCCCGGCACGGGCGGGGGAGGGGGCAGGGGGGGGGGGGGGCGGGCGGGGGGGGGGGGGGGGGGGGGGGGGGGGGGGGGGCGGCGGGGGGGGGGGCGGGGGGGGCGCCGGGGGCGCGTTATCTTTGTCTTCTCAGAAATTCCCTGGAACTACCTGGGACTAGTTGATGTCGATATTTACTATAATATGTTTGATAGGTCATCAGTATAGTACATGACCCGTAAACAATGGAGGCATTACTTCTATCTCAGTACGTATATTCTTTATACCGTAAAGCGGTGAAGAGAAACAGTCCATTATCAGTCTTTTAACAACGTCGCGTAACGAGGCAGTGTGGGCCAGGGTTAGATAGTCGGCCAACAAATTTTCCGACTTTGACTTCTGACATTTTAGAAGTCTGACTCTGACTCCTGACTCCTGCTCCAGACTTCAATTACAGTTTTCTTTTACCAGTTATAAGGCATAAAATTCGGAGTCGTAGTCCGGAATTTTTAGCGACTCCAACGCCACTAAACAACAACTGACTCTCCGACTTCACAGCAATGGTGTGGGCTGCCCATCTTACAAGGAGGGATCTGAGCAGAATTTTTCCGCTCCGAACACAACATATACCACTCAACAGTCACTTCGACAGAATCTAACCACAACACTCTCCAGATTGCCAGATATATCACTACCCCTATATCACTATGCCCACCATCTCTGAGTGCCCACTACTCGATGATGTTAGGACAATGTTCCTTCCTCCAAGGCCAGGTAAGTGGAACACCTTTTATGGAGCAAAAGAACAACCTGCGAACACGTGCAAATACCCACTACCTGGCATTGGGCGGAAGGGTGACAACCCAAAAGCCGTTGGATCAATCGCAACAACGTATGGGCTGTCACTTTGAACTTCTTTTTTTCTTCAAATCCCTTGCCACTTCTGTGATACAATTTCTTAATATGAATTACCAGAGTACATTATTTACCCTTCGTACTGCGGACTGGATAGAATAGGTACCAGGCCTGGAGGAAGACAGTCGGTAGGATAGTGTGGCGCTCTCTCTTCCAAAACTCTACACCTCATGGTAGAAGAGGAACGACTAAGTAAAATAAGTACTGCGGACTGGATAGAAAGAGACGATGAATACTGTCGTAGAGACGAGAATAACACGCAAACATTAGAACAATGTTTGTTTATTTTTTAAACGAGACTGAGAGACGCCACACTTCACAGCTATGTGGAAGTATTCTCATGTAACCGATCCATGTTTTTTAGAAAATAATATCAATAATTATGCTCGCCATTTCAAAACCCCCGTTTTTTGGGTCCTTTCGGTAATAACGAAATAATTAATGAACATTCGTACACATCCGTATTTGAGATCAATACTCCATCTTTACCTTGCCAACTGGGCAACTCCGTCACCACAGCTTGAAGCTGGTTCTTCATGAACGCAAATAGCCCGTATCCACTCACAGGAGTAAATATCAGTTGATTGTTCTGACGATCGTCTAGTGTTTATTTGAAGGAATTCATGAAAAAACTGCATCACTAATGACACCATCATATTTGGAAAAAAACATTAGAATACACGAAGCTGAGAAACACACTACACTGAGTGTCTGCTTGGAGAAGTGTTTCTCAAACAGTATGAAGCGTCACATTAGTGTGCCAGGGTCTATCTAAGTGTGCAGTGTTACATTAGTGTGCCAGGGTCTATCTAAGTGTGCAACGTCACATTAGTGTGCCAGGGTCTATCTAAGTGTGCAATGTCACATTAGTGTGCCAGGGTCGATCTAAGTGAGCTATGTCACATTAATGTGCCAGGGTCTATCTAAGTGTGCAATGTCACATTATTGTGACAGGGTCTATCTAAGTGTGCAATGTCACATTACTGTGTCAAGATCTATCTAAATGTGCAATGTCACATTAGTGTGCCAGGGTCGATCTAAGTGTGCAATGTCACATTAGTGTGCTAGGGCCTATCTAAGTGTGCAACGTCACATTAGTGTGCCAGGGTCTATCTAAGTGTGCAATGTCACATTAGTGTGCTAGGGCCTATCTAAGTGTGAAATGTCACATTAGTATGCCAGGACTATCTAAGTGTGCAATGTCACATTAGTGTGCCAGGGTCTATCTAAGTGTGCAACAAAATTTTCTTGAATTTACTTTTATTTTTTTTCATCATCTTAAATAAAGTTAGTTTTAACAGTTTGAATTGATTAAAACGTAGTTTCTACTATCAATTGATTTTTTAAAACGAGCTTAGGGTACAGTTTTCTACATCCTGTTATGTGAGCTGAAATTGTTAGCCCAACTTCAAGACCATGTATGATGTCGTAGGAGATGACGTCTCTCCGTAACTTCCTCTCGTTAGTACTATTTGTGAATTTTATTGTTGACTTCTGTTCAAGCTATGACGTCAAACTATCCAGTATCTTTTCTATGTGTTGTCAACTATCTCTTTGTCCTTTAATCTTTCATGTTTTTTTCGAAACACCTACAAGCATTTAATTCTATTAAAAAATACAAATAAAGAAAAGAAAAGAAAAGAAACAAGAAGATTTTTCCGTGTTGACGAGAAAATAAGAGCGTGCCAATCTTATATACGTCATAACAACCACAAAAATAAAACAAATTTTCCAGTCTCAAGTATTGTACAAAAAGAAAAAAAAAAGAAAAAAAAACGGTTGGTATAAACAACATTTCTCTTATTGTGTATTCAAATATAACTTCTAATTTGTTTAACAATTAAAAAAAAACAAAAAAAAAAAAAACAAATTGAAACGAGAACAGTTTTCTTCATTCCAAATTAGATCTTCATGTGTGTATTTGTTTCATGTTGAAAACAAAATGAGAAACTATATATACCGCACTTTTTATTCAGAAGTGGGCTCAGATAACTGTGCTGAACAGTTTTTAAATGTTTCAAATTGTGCTGTGAATACAAACGGTTTGAGAAACAGTGGTTTACAGTTTGTGTTTAAAATATGTGTTTGGAAGGAAAACAGTATGATAATTTTTCATTACTAATAATACGGTGTTTGCCATCCCCCCACAAAAAATGGGTTACGGTTTTTCTAATCACACCAGAAACCAAATTATGGCTTTTCATATTTTTTGCATGCCGGGGGTTGTTTACTGAGAATACGCATTACCCTATTTCCCTCTCAAGATGTTCTGTAATATGCTGGCTGTTTTGCTTATGACCTGCTCTGTGTTACCTGTATCCGTCTGGCTTGTCGCTGTATACCTGGTCTTCTCCGACATGTGCCATGCTTGCTGGGGTAGGTGATCCTGACTCTGAACATTTTTTGGTTGTAATATCGCTGTTTATCAATTTTACTGTTGACTTATTTCCGTGTTATGACGTCAAGATGACCCGTCTCTTATCTCTTTGTCATCCTTTATTCTTTTGCTTTCGATCATTCTTGATGTCACAAAATATCCCAGATTTCTTCTTTTTGTAATGTGCTAAATGGATGTGGATTTATTACTTCTAATGTGAGAAATACGATTTCTGTCCCCACTGGCTTTCGTTCAGTGCATCCTCATTGCTGAGATGCAAAGAATGAACCAGAGTTGGGGCACTGTACGAAGGATGGCCACTGACCGAGCAAAGTGGAATCAATTTGTTGTTGCCCTACAAGATGCCACCAGGCACTGACTGCTTTGACGGTCGGCGGCTAAGGATCAAAGAAGAAGAATCCTCATTGCGTATTTTATATGTCCCTGAAATTCTAAAGCTACTTCTGTAAAACCACACCTCTGTGGCCCCTAGGGCTTACCCTGCGTGTTTACTAGTTGTCTATATTTCTCATTCGTTTATATCCGGTATCTGGTTAAAAAAAAAAAGACTACCATTGCATCGCTTGTCATAAATTTGAATAAACGCAAATAGGCGAATAGTTTAGTTGTGTCTTCTCCCTTTATTGTAGACTACTACTACTACTTAGTCGTTCCCCTTCTACCGTGAGGTGTAGAGGTTTGGAAGAGAGAGCGCCAGGCTATCCTATCGGTTGTCTTCCTCCTGGCCTGGTTCCATTCTAGTCCTCAGTCCTTCAAAGATTGTCTTATGTTGTCCTCCCAGCGGACTCTGGGTCGTCCTGGGGATCTGGATCCCTGGCTCTTTGTTTCCCATGCTTGTCGTGGTAGCCGATCTTCTCCCATTCTGCAGACATGGCCAAACCATCTTAGTTGGGACTGTTCTACTTGGGTCTGCAGGGGGTGGGATTTTAGGCCTTGAGGTATCAATTTTATTGTAGACACGGTGTTTAATTTGTTGTGTCCTTTACCTTTGTCGCAGACACAATGTTTAGTTGTGTACCCTCTGCCTTTATCGTAAACACAGAAACAATGATGGACACAATGAGTAAGTTCTATGAATGTGTGCGTCAAGTTCTGTGAATAAAAGCTGTTGTGTTGTTTTTTTTTTTTTTAAATGTACATTTTCCATAACGCCACTCTTATGGACACCATGTATTCTACGTTTTTAGTTCTATTGGATAATTTATTTCAAATAAAAAAAACTGCCACAGTTAAAATGTAAAGAGAACAAAAGTGTATTTTTCATTTTTGGTTTTTTGTCAGCCTACCTTTGTTCGTTGTGTATTATATCATTGGATTGAGAGATTAGAATAAAACACTGGAGATGGATAGGTCACACACTCAGAAAATCTGTTGATTGCATTAGCAGACAGTCCTTGTTCTGGAATCTTTAGGGTAACACATGTACAGGGAGATCAAAGAATACATGGAAAAGAGAATTGGAGACGGGGATAAATAAAAACATGGAAGGAACTTGAGCTGATGGCACGGGACAGGACGATTTGGCATAAGTTTGTTGATGGCCTATATTTCTTGGGGAGCTTAATGGTGGTGATGTTGATGATAGTGATGGTCATGGTGATGATGATGGTGATGATGATGCTGATGGGGATGGTGATGATGATGATGATGATGGTGATGATGACGGTGATGGTGATGATGTTGATGATGATGATGATGATGGTGATGGTCATGGTGATGATGATGGTGATGATGATGATGATGACGATGATGGTGATGATGGTGATGATGGTGATGATGATGTGATGGTGACGTTGATGATGATGATGATGATGGTGATGATGGTGATGATGTTGATGGTGACGGTGATGATGATGGTGATGATGGTGATGATGATGGTGATGATGGTGATGATGACGATGATGATGGTGATGGTGATGATGATGGTGATGATTATGATGGTGATGATGGTGATGATGGTAATGATGATGGTGATGGTGATGGTGATGATGATGATGGTCATGGTCATGGTGATGATGATGGTGATGATGATGATGATGATGATGATGGTATTGATGATGATGATGGTGGTGATGGTGATGATGGTGATGATGATGATGTGATGGTGATGGTGATGATGATGATGATGATGATGATGATGATGATGATGATGATGATCATAATGGTGATGATGATGATGATGGTAATGATGGTGATGGTGATGGTCATGGTGATGATGATGATGATGATGATGGTAATGATGGTGATGGTCATGGTGATGATGATGGTGATGATGATTATGATGATGGTGATGGTGATGATGATGATGATGATGATGGTGATTGTCGTAGATTTTTTATAGGAAAATTAAGACTTGGGTTGGTCCCTTCTGAATAGATTAGAATAAATGATAGTCACAGTGAGAGGTAGTAAATAGAAATAGATTTCCACGAGTGAGATGGTAGAAATTTATAGAGGCTGTCCCGGAAATCGAGAATCTCTCTCTCTTTCCGCCTATCTTCTACAACACATCCAGAGGAGTCAGACAGTCTATAAAAAATTATGTATATATTAATATATCTCTATCCACTCACGTGCCCGCACATACAAGTGACGACAGTTAGACACACAGACGTTGGAAAACTATAACAAGGATTATATAGATATTATGGGAACGAACTGACCACCACACTGAAATAAATGTAGGTATAGTTTAATTACACTGGCTAACAAAAAAAAATTTTTTTTTTTCTCTAACATTTCTATGTTTTTCTGGTCAATTTTAATGCGCTGTTTTTAAATCTGCAAACCGTTTTTCTCTATCAGGTCGGGATCTCTAGAAATACGCAATTGAAGTTTTTTAACAACGCATACAGTATTACAACATCATTTGTACAAGAAGTATAACAGTTATGTAGGCTTGAATTTCTTTGCAGTCGACTTTCGTCGGTGAATGGCACGTGGTACATCGCGATAAAGCATCCAACAATAATCGGCAAGCATGGTCACACTCCACCGTCCTTGATAACGTGACTCCATTACGGTGATATCTTGATGGAATCATTCTCCATGTTCATCGTTGACTTCGCCAAGGTTGTCAAGGAAAATGTCAAGATGCGAATCGAGCAAATGATTTTGAGGGACATGTTACAGCCCATAATTCTGTATGCATCTATGCACTGCTTAACAATATGCACATAGTCGACAGATTTGTGATTTCCCAGAAAGTTATCGACGATCGATTTGAATGCCATCCATGCGCGAAGTTCACTACCATGTAACAAGTTCTCGAATTGTTTGTCTGCAATAACTTTCCTAATCTGAGGTCCTACAAAGATACCTTCCTTTATCTTTGCATCGCTAACTTGCGGAAACTTTTCTCGAAGATAAGTGAAAGCTTTGCTCGTTTTTATCTAACGCTTTTACGAAATTCTTCATGAGCCCCAACTTTATATGTAACGGTGGTAAAATGATGCTGTCTTTGTTAACTAATGGCTCGTGTATTACATTTTTATGCCCGAGCTGCATACGATCCCTGATAGGCCACACCTTTCTTGCATAATGTTCCTGTCTGTTGCGGCTGTCCCAATCACATAGGAAGCAACAAAATTTAGTATACCCAGTCTGCATGCCTGTGAGAATTGCAATGACCTTTAGGTCTCCACAAATCCGCCATTGGTAGTCATTGTACTTTATTTTTGCCAAAAGTATAGCCATATTGTCATAAAAATTCTTTCATATGAACAGAGTAGGCGACTGGAATTGATGAAAATAAATTTCCGTTATGCAATAACACGGCTTTTAGACTAGTCTTGGAAGAGTCGATGAAAAGTCGCCATTCGTTGACTATGTTCTCATGACCGAGGTGCACCATTAGACCGTTTACATCTTTGCAATAGCAAATGTCATCATCCATCTCAAAGTCATGAACAAGTTCTCCGTGTCTATGACGAAATTTAGATATCGGAGTATTGGGCACTAAAAGATTCCATTCTTTGAGTCGCGAACCGAGTAATTCCGCTTGTCCTTTGGTAAGAGCGAGATCACGTATTAGATCTGAAAGTTCTGAATGGTTAATTAAGTGAACACCATCATTCACCGGTATATAATCCCAGTCAGAATTAGTTTCTAAAGCAGGTAAACTATCACTTTCTGATGGTTCATTCACGTCCAACGGATATTGTTCTGGTGGAACTGGGATCGGACACGTGATTGGATCATGAGACACTGGTTTCGAAACCGATTCAATATTTGGATAAACCACAGAATTTCTAATTTTAAAAGTGAACCCATGGATATTTGTCAAGCAGAAGTAACAATCAGTAGCGTTGATTTGTCGGTTCACGCCATATTACTGGCACTCCAAAAGGCATCGACTTATGCTTCGGCGATTTTCGTAACCAGCCTACCACTGTATTTGCACAAGTCGAACAAACTGCATTTGGCTTCCAGGATTTATTTGCATCATCAACATTCAAATCGAAATAAAGTTCATATGCTTTCTTTAGTAAAGGTGTAAAGTTTTTCTGGTGAACACGATCGGTAAAATATCCGCACACGTAACAGAACAGATCAGCCGAACTTCTACAACTTCTAGAAGCCATATTTCGCTCAGAATTATTTCAAAATACAGTAACTATTTGAAAAATAGCGTAACATATGTCATGCATCTTTTAGCAGTATAAAAAGTAGAATTATTTTGCATTTTATTAATTTTTAATAAGTTATATAGTAAAAATGAAACGGAGCAAATAACGCTTTCCCAAAAATATATTTATTCACAAATATCTTAAGAACCTGATGTGATTTAGATAAACGGATTTGAAATCAGCGCAAGAAACTGACCTAAGAACACTTATTCTTATATAAGAAAGAAAAATGTATTTTGTCAGTGTTATCATAGTAAACTTACATCACAACATATAAAATACATCAAAAGCATGTACACATAGTCATAAAAATTAAGGAATGCTACAATAGTGATAGACCCGTTTGTATGGTCCGTCCCCTGGATATATATAGCTTACATTCCCGTTAGAAGAAAGTGATAACCCCAAAGAGTTACCGATACATATGATTGAGTCTATGGTTTCCCCCTTTTAAGGTATGGACAGACTTGATACTCTGCTTATTTCTAAGGGAAAATATAGTTAGCAATAACTTGAATAAAGAAAGTTACAACGTGGGTGACTCAATAAAGAACATCCTTCAGTCTACTTTCACTCGGTTCTTTCATCAGGGCCCTGATATACTTACAATCTTACCTAAACTCATGCTGTTGTCCGCCGTCTGGCGCAAACTTTGGGACACTCACAGACTTTTTATCTGTTTCTGTCGTTTAATGAAGCGGATCCCAGCTCTGCAGATTTGTTTGTTGGTTTCATCAAAATGGATCCGGGGAGCGTCTGCTTCATGCGATAGTTTTTTCAGACTAAATTTAGTGTCACTTGACTCACGAGGTAAGAATTAGGCTTAAACGGGCGCACAGTGTCAGAACACGAGGTTTCCCTTAATTGGGGAGATGACCGGTGGACAACTTCTCTCAACAGATAATCTAGGTTCACCACACACTTTGTCAACAATGTCGGAAAGTTAATGTTTTAGATTTCTGTAATTATTCTCGCCACAAAGTAGCCTCAACACAGAGTTCGAGGAGAATATGATCTGCCTCAAAGGCACAGTATAAACATTTATTCTTAAAAAAAAAACCTGTTAGTGGGATTGGTATTCTGTCTATCTCTGAAGGCACACGCACTGTCAGACAGGTGGTACTTGAAAAAACCCACGTGGTTAAAGATATAAAATGTTTATGTTTCTCACAGGTATGTCTCTGTACTAAACGCCGGCAAAATTTGGGTTACCCCAGTATTCACTGAATAAAGAAAAACACATATGAAATATTTTACATATTATGTACTCAATATAACTTACGTTTTGAACTGCAAGCATAAAGCTTGACTTATCATTTAAACTTTCCCGTGAAATAAGTTATATATAAAAAATCAATCAACATGAATTAGGAATACCTACGTATTCCGTCAACACTCATGAGGCATCTAGCATTTATAAGTTAGTTAGAAAAATTATTCTCTCGTCTGATTATTTAGAAGTTAAATTTAATTCATTAATAGCCGACTGAGTTTAAGCTAGAAATTATAATTTCTGTTTTCCACTGTAACTCGTCACTATAAAATAATACAGACTATATAAATTAAGCACTCTGCACCAAATCTAACTAGTGAAATATGAAAAAAGCGATTATCACTTAATCACTCACACAATCTATATATATATATATATATATATATATATATATATATATATATATATATATATATATATATATATATATATATATATATATATATATATATATATATATATATATATATATATATATATATATATATATATATATATATATATATATATATATATATATATATATATATATATATATATATATACATATATATATATATATATATATATATATATATATATTTACCTCAGCACAGAACTACATGTGGTCGCACAACTTTAGAATTATACGCTGATATATTTATTTGAAGTCTAGAGCTCGGTAAATTTCCGAACAAACTAGGGCTTCGCTATACAGCTTATTCTATTCACGAACAACCTGTCTACTGCGAATTTGGAGAATGAATGAAAATAAAGTTTCAAACTCCGGTAAATATCTTAAACCAGGACAGAGGGGTCCCAACTTATTTCGCAAAACGAAATAATCTCCCCTTCTCATTCTTAAACACCTTACATAAACTAGAAGACTACCATGAACTGACACTCGTGCGTTTTCACACCTCACGCTGACCATTGCCAACAGTGAGTGCCTTGTCAGCTGGGATTTCCAGACAAATGTCTCAAACTGCGCCGAGGAGATGTCGGTTATCGCGCCTCACCTGAGCGCTCAGCCGATGCAACTCGTTGTGGCAGGTGAAAATGCAGACACAAGTCTGCTCGAATGTCTGAGATTGATGCATATTCACACATCTCGTCCACTGACATCTACGTAATAGAATGCATATCCCAGTATGAGAAAGAAAGCGGGTAAACGTTAGAATGGGAAAATAGTAATGTTTAAGTCGCAAACGAACGAATGCGAAAAATTACAAAAAGGATAAAAGAGTGATAATAAAATAGAGGACACGGGTGAAGAAAAGAAGAGTATATAGAGAATTTAATGATCATAACTCTCTGTGACAGTGATGATGATAGTGATGATGATGATGATGGTGAGGGTGATGATGATGATAGTGATGGTAATGGTGATGTTTATGATGATGGTGATGATGATGTTGATGTTGATGATCGTGATGATTTAGGTGACGATGATGGTGATGATGATATAGATGGTGATGATGATTGTGATGATGAGGAAGAAGATGATGATGGTGATGGGGATGATAATGATGATGATGATGATGATGATGATGATGATAATGATGGTGATGGTGATGATGATGATGGTGATGATGACGGTGATGGTGATCATGATGGTTATCATGATGATGATGGTGATGATGATTATGATGATGATGGTGATGGTGATGATGATGGTGATGATGATGATGATGATGATGATGGTGATGATGATGATGGTGATGATGATGATGATGATGGTGATAGTCATGGTGATGATGATGATGATGATGATGATGATGATGATGGTGATGGTCATAGTGATGATGATGGTGATGAAGATGATGATGATGATGGTGATGATGATGATGATGATGATGATGATGGTGATGATGATGGTGATAGTGATGGTGATGATGATGGTGATCATGATATTGATGTTGATGATGGCGATGATTTAGGTGATGATGATGGTGATGATGATAGAGATGGTGATGATGAGTGATGATGATGAAGAAGATGATGATGGTGATGATGATGGTGATAATGATGATGATGATGATGGTGATGATAATTTTGATGGTGATAATGATCGGGATTAAGATGATGATGATGATGGTGATGATGATGGTGATGGTGATCGTGATGGTGATGATGATGGTGATGATGATTATGATGATGATAGTGATGATGATGGTGATGATAATGATGATGATGATCATGATGGTGATGATGATGGAGATGATGATGATGGTGATGATGATGATGATGATGATGATGATGATGATGATGATGATGATGATGATGATGATGATGATGATGATGATGATGATGATGATGATGATGATGATGATGATGATGATGATGATGATGATGATGATGATGATGATGATGATGATGATGATGATGATGATGATGATGATGATGATGATGATGACGATGGTAGGGATGAAGATGATGATGGTTATGATGATGGTGATGATGATGATGATGATGGTGATGATGAT
Organism: Oreohelix idahoensis; assembly: GCA_024509875.1. Taxonomy (NCBI): domain Eukaryota; kingdom Metazoa; phylum Mollusca; class Gastropoda; order Stylommatophora; family Oreohelicidae; genus Oreohelix; species Oreohelix idahoensis. The sequence continues at coordinate 324,261 of JAMPIV010004990.1, forward strand.
GATGGGGATGATGATGGTGATGGAGATGATGATGGTGATGATGATGGTGATGATGATGGTGATGATGATGATGGTGATGATGATGGGGATGATGATGGTCATCATTATTTCCTTTTTCAGAATGTTGTGTTCAGCTTGATGTTATTAGTGGCATCATCAACATTAACATTCCAGCTCCCTCAGGAGCATAGGCCTTCAACAAACCCATGCTAAGCCTTCCTGTCTGTGCCATCCGTGTTAAAGCTTCCCATATTTTATTTATGCTTTTCATTTTTGTCTCTAGTTCTCTTCTCCGTGTATCCCTCTACCTCTCCTAACCTTGGGGGGAGGGGGGGGGGGAGAGATTCCAATTATTGATATTCTCAGGCACTGACACACACGAGGTTTTTTTGTTTGTTCAAGATTGCTCCTGTAATCCCAGCGTTCTGTCTCTCCTCTGTTCCTCTTTCTATCATCTCTATCCACCAATCCCTCTCAGCAGCTTTCAACACGAGCTCGAAAGTCGTTTATAAAAGTGGCTGCTATAACATAAACACACCGTGGATGTAAATACCTCCATTGGCTGTTCCTCTTTATACCTGAAGACGTCATTAACAGGTAATTTCGGCCAGGTAAGCTGTACTATAATTAGTAGCTGCAGGGTGATGATTCTTGCGATTATAAAACAGGGATCAGAGAGAATTCTACCTGAATTTTAGAATCTAGAATACACGTGGCTATAACTGATCTATCGAGACAACCGAATTTCGCGTTTTAGTTTACAAGTGCTCCATTTGAAGTGGATCAGATGCACTAAACAACATTAATATCAGAAAGGGAATAAATAGTCTAATAAGACTTTAAATAATCGCAAAGAAATAATCAAAATATACAATTAACTTATATCAGCTGAATGTTAAACAGACCGCCAAATTATCGTAAATGCGTTAAATTATCCCATAAAACTCGTATAATTTAACAAACGTGCAAACAATTTCAAGAACTCCACTTCAGTTAAAATAGCGACATGATATGAAAACATCCTATCTTAAGAAACACATCAAAGGTTATAATAAAAAATATCGCCTAATAAGTAACCCGCTAAAAAAACGTGAGGGTGAATAATTGTGTTGTGTGCTTTCTGTTGCATGTCCTGTTTAAGGCATTAATTCTCCTGTGGTCATTTCAATCATTTTCCATTCCATTTCAATTTCATTGGATCTTTGTAGTCAAACTTAACATCACTTGTAGTCAATGCAGCATGGAACATTTGAAAGGCCTGCGTGTTTTTTAATCGATGTTCAGCTTAGCTTTCACTGTGCAATGCGCGCCTGTTCCGTATTTTCCCGAAAAGCAAGCGAGATATTTTTATTGTTCCTTACATGGCGTTTTACTTATACACTTAATAATATTTGGATAATGGCAAAAGCATTTCTTGAAATGCACGGAAATTCACACAACGTAAAACCACCTATCTTACTGAGAACTCCGCCTAGTTTACAACAGACACAAAATACTACTTGAAAATCTACCATGTTACAAAGCGCTTAACTACACCGGTGAACCCATCACTAAAAAACCAAAACCCATCAGAAAACAAATGCCTACATCGTAACAAAGATTACATTTAGACTGGGTTTATTGTTGTAATATTCTCTGACATGGGAAGTAAATGCGATGATTATCAACAACAGGTTTAGGCCCCTGGTTCACTACTCTATGTGCAGTGCACCTGCCGATAAGACGAATGAGACGCAGAAATAACAAGTGAACAAAAAAGGAGAACAGAATCACCATCATTTTCCATTATGGATCATGAAACCCCCACTGAGGCTAGTCCACTTGGAAGAAGCCTGCAGCACGCCTTCACATGCTCTAGCAGTAATGGTTTATGTAGCGATTAGTTTTACATGATGAGGTTACCAGACCTATGCACCCCTCACTTTAATCACATTTTACGACCAGCAAGAGTGATCAGTAGGCCACTTCTTTCTTTGTATGCTCAGAGATGCCCGCGTGAACTACAAAGAACGAAGTGAACATAACATTATCTTCAGGTTTTCAATTGTTATTTAGTAATTTAAAACGGAAATGTCAAGGTAGTACTATTGTAAGGCTCTGGAACATGGACAATAATTACATTTACAACCGATAAGTTGTAGACTATCATAATTTTTTAAAAATTTCTTCTTCTTCTGCGTTCGTCCTAAAAAGGACGTTTGTTACGATGTGTCACCGTTTACAGCGAATCTGCGATATTTGCGCCTTTCGGCCGACACATCCGTTTTCGGCATGCATTTTTGGGACCGGGTTAGCCTTCCCTCTTCGATCCCTACTCACTCAGCCAGACTGCATTGATGCAGCCTGTTTCCAGGACCACCACTTGGAGGTGGAGTAGGGTCTTGGTCAGCTCTGGTTCGCTGACACTGACGCAAGCAGTCAAGCTATGGGTTGCTAACTGCATTCCTCACTTTTGGTGCATCTTCGGTCCCTTTTTTAAATTTGATGATTAGAAATATCCCGTTCTTCAAACTAAACAAAAAAATTATGAAAGTCTACTTCTTGGCTGTCGTAATTATTCTGTATCTTTTCATAAATGCTTGCTTAGAAAAGAAGAAATGAAATGGTATGACAAAGATCACTGTCACGGACTGCCTCCTCTTCTTTGCAGTAGTGGTCCAACAGTGGCCAAAACTCAAGAGTATCTAAATTGGTCGTCAAAGGTGTCTACCTTCGCATAAGATTACTCTTGGCAGAGATGTAGATAGAAGTGTAATGGCGCTTCTATCTGAAGGGAGTCTTCAGAAGATAATTCAGAAGTCAAGAACCATGCGGCATAGGACTGAGCAATGGTTAACTTATATCTGTCCGTCGCCTTTTGTGAATGATTTAAGCAATGGTTTTTAGCCCGTTCAAGCGCCCCCCCGCCCCGCCCCCCCCCCGCCCACCCCCCCCCCCCCCCCCCCCCCCCCCCCCCCCCCCACCCCCTCCCTCCCCCCCCGCCCCCCCACCCCCCCCCCCCCCCCCCACCCCCCCCCCCCCCCCTCCCCCCAGTTGGTGTAATCCAACGAAATTCCTCTTATAAGTAATGGCGCTATAGATGTAAATATATCTATGTATATATAGTTGTATGTTTTAAAGAATCTTGCTCAAACGTTCGCTTTAATACATATAAAAACTGAATCGAATATGATTGTTTGGTTTTAAAACAACAAGTAACACATTTAATAATGAATTAGTCTTTAACAGTTAAAATAAGGAGGGAATGATGAATTTTTCTGTAGATACAAGTTGTCGTCAAGGAGACGTAGGTGAGGATTTATCAAAGTCCGTTGCTTTCGCCTTTTTTACAACTTAACTCTAGGTGAGTGCTGTCGCCGTGGTTTTCGTCACTTCTTGGTGATGAGTGTACTTCTCTCACACGAGTGGCGTAGTAACTTCAGTACTTAGAACCGTCTTATAGCTTGTAACCACAAGTAGTCTTGTACCATGAACTTTTTTAGACAAAATAGAAAACAAATGCTTCTGCTAAGTACATTTGTGGGCTGCCAATTAGCAGGTGCATTCTCGCTGTCCACCCACCAATGTTAATCTCTCAGAAGAATTAAATTCCCGAGTACACAGTGTAGCTCATGGAAGATGATTAAAGATCACCATATTCCTCTGGGTATTAACTGGGAAAATTTGGCTGGACGGCGCGAATAATGTTGCCTGAGTTACAATTAACAAAATGCATATTTCTCACAAAATATTGTACACTTTAGGCACATGTGATACAATCATCAGTCATCACTGCTCCATTCGGAGTCTGGGGTCAACTCTGCTGTCGGTTTTCCGCACGACTAGCTAGAAGAAATAACCAGCGCTTGCTGTAGTGGTTTATGAATATACTAGTTTCTTATGTTGAGGTTACCAGCCTCATATATAACCACTTAGCAAGAAACATATTAATTCACATTTGTAAAATAATTGTTGCACTTACCCCAAAGTTTTTGGAATACACAATCTCCTCGCGCAGGTTAAGATGGACACGAGCAATTTAGGTTATATGCTCTCGAACCACTTGGTCTGGAAATCTTGAATCCGTTGTATGACGGGTGAATCTGCGAAACACTTGGCCTGGGAAACTAGGAAGTCCTCTTCGACGGGTGATCTGTGATACACTTGGTCTGGGAAAGTTTCTCTTATGAGGGGTGATCCAATTCCTTAGGGTTCCAGTCTGGGTATTTAAAGGCCTTGTCCCTTAAGTTTGTAGTCTCTGTATTTATAACGGCGGGCTTACATTTTAAGGTTTTAAGTTTCCCAAATACTTCGATCTGTCACTTATAAGTATGGAATTCTAGGTCCGATCCTTTTCTGTCTGGCTTTTTGGGAGTTGCTCGTTTGATGTTCGAAGCTGTCTGTTCTGTGTCTCTGAGTTTGCTAGATTATATTTCCCACTTCTCAGTTCAAATCACAGACGGTACTTCCGCCGAAATTTCCAATGAAATTCAATGTTTATTGCGGCTCCCACTTCAATCCAATTGTAAGCTCTTTTGCACTACGTGGGTTGGGCACGGCTGTTTGTGCCCTATACCAGAGCGCTCTTTTAGTTTCGGTGACCGGAATTCTGACACCGGGTATAAAATTTTCGTGTTCACCGTAAAAGACTATTTAAGTTTTTTGCGGGGAAAATCAGCTGTTGTGTGTGTAAAATCTGTAAAATATAAATCATTACACACTCGTTCTGGATAAACACAGCGCTAAATTTCTTTTGTGTACTATAACTTTGTTCTCTGTTCTATTTTTGATTGCATTTTTATTTGTTTGAAATTAGTTTTGACGGAGTTACAGACTTTTGAAAACAGCGTCATCATTTAAGGAAATTCATAAAATAAGTAATCTTTTCATTAATTTAATATCTAAAGATCGGCCCATTCGTTTGAGTTTATAATTATAAAGACTTCTCGAAGGGAAGCTAAAGATTATTTCCACATACTTTTTTTTTTTTTGGTTTCATATCTTGAGAATGTGTGGTAGTCAATTTTGTGAGTTTGGCATTACAAGAACAAGCATATTGTCACCAGATTTTATAGCATTTAAATTATTGTAAACGCATTCCTGATACTCACAAATCTTAAATAAGGTTGTACAAAAATAACTTTTTGTAAAGCACCATCTGTTTTTGCATTTTCATTCATTTATAATGATATTTAGCTACGTATATAAGCGTCAGAAAACATGTAAATCTATAGATAGATTACTTCCACATACTTTGTTCTATCTTTCAAGTCTTGTTAATCTTGTATTTATAATATGAATTTTTTTTTTTAATTGTGTGTGAGATAAGGACTGTTCCATTAGTGTTCTTTGGTAGACAATCCTGTGCACACGACGGCTGCCAAAGAATTCTAAGTAACTGTTTGTATATCTTCTTTCACTCACAGATAAAGCATTCTACATCCTGGTGTTAGACTTGATAGTCCCAAATATTCCTCTATCTTTATACATACACAAGTAAACTATACTACATAACAACGAAATGGAACATACTGTTTTGCATCATATGAATTGTGCCAGTGCACTGTGCAGAGCCTGTGGCAAGAGAGCATTAACTTCCAAAACAACACGTTCAATTCAGAAAGCACTGAACTGTTCTAATTACGTTAATGATCTGTTCTTTGTGTTTGGAATTAACGTATCAGATGATAAACCCACACAGCATTCGACTATATTTTGTAAGAAGTGTTACTTACGAATACAAAACTCAAAAAGGAGGCATAATGAGAAGTGTCTTGAAACAGCCAAGTTACTATCGGAAAACAGTCAGCACATCTGGAAAGACTAAAACCATAATTTAACTATAAGTGAATGTCAACTGTGCAATTATGTTGCAAAGACATCTTTTGGTGTTTTAAAAACAAAAAGCTGCTCTATTCCCTGTGATGTTCTTTCTGACCCCTCCATGTCTAGTCAGTCATTTAGCTGTAGTCAGTCAGTTAGTTTGTAGTCAGTCAATTAGCTGTAGTCAGGATAGCTCTGTACAGTAGGAGGTTGATGTGCCTGCCCACATTAGTGATGATATTGTTCAACTGGAGGTTGATGTGCCAGCTCACATTAAAGGCGATACCATTATTCATTTGGAGGTGGATAACACTACTCACCCTAGCATGCCAGTTTTTGTTGCCACATCTACACCTACCAAGTCAGTTATACATACGACAAGTACATCCACCTCGCCTGTCTTCAAAAGCGACATCACAGTACAACAGTTACTTGCTAAGCCACCTTCACAACCACTAACACAAAAGGAAGAACCCCTATTCACATCCATTGTTAGAAAAAAAAACTAGAAACAGCAAAAAGTAATATCATAAAATGCAAAACCAGAGGACAGCCTATTGTACTACAAAAACTAATTAAACATAGAAGAGAAACATCAGTCACCAGAACGCCAACAAAACGTAAGCGATCTCAATTGCTCCACACTGTTAGAAAACATATTGCTGGAACATCAACTGATTCATTAGACCTGCAGCAGGCACAGGAACTACAACGCTGTTCAGAAACGTCACGTCAGGAAATTTGCAGGAAAGCAGGCATTGAAAGTAGAGTTAGAATCTCCAAATAATTAGCAATAGCCATGACGGAAACAGTAGGTCTTACGTGGGCACAGGAGAGAAAACAGAGAAGATTGAAAATTGAAAGACGCGCCAGCGGTATTAAAAATATAACTTCACAATTAAAATTTATAATGGAAACTCATTTGTTACAAATTTCTCCATCTGTGAATGTACAGATTCATCCTATAAAAAAAAGGAAGTGTGAATGATAATTGAGCGAAATTTTGGGGCTAGAGCAAATTATGGCAGTTGTTGCTTGAGATTGACAGAATTAACAGAGTGTGGAAATCATTTAATAGATGTATTTATTAAATACACCTATTTATCTATTAAATTGAATATTTCGTTTTACTCATGACCATACTCATTTTTACATGACCATCGTGATGTATGATTGAGATAATTGTTAGCTCTCGTGTTTTTGGGGACAATTGGGTGTGTTATTTTAAGGTAATAAATGTGGACTTGCAATTTAATGTTTCAATAATTAATGTTTGACGCATGAAACCAAAACAAAACTTTGATATCCATTTTCTGCAGGTTTTCTACTTTTGATTTCTGTAATTTGTTATGCATGTTGATTGTGACCGATTTAGTGAAAATTGCATTATAAACAAACCATAACAAAATATAAAAAAACGTAAATTTTACACTACTTCAGACTATTATATCTTCTGTTCTAATTGTGATAAAATGTTTGTTCTTGTTCTAAAATTTACTCTAACATTTCTAGTGTAGCTTTACGCAAAATTAAAGCCGGTATTTATAATAATAAAGTAGCCTAAAAGCATTAATTAAGCCCTATCAAAAGTAAACATCGCCACATGTTTTTCCCATAAGGAAGTTGACCACGTGACCTCTGTCAAGTGGGCTATAAATAGCGCGGTCGGGTTAAAAAAAGAAATAACTAAAAGATCGCTGGCAAACAGCCGTGTGGGGTGTTTTAATTTCAAAATACCCCCCCCCCCCGGGTTTTAAAATAGTACATTTAATATTCCAATGCGTGACCTCTATCTAATAATTCGCAAGACTTCCTATTGCACACAAACAAATCTGTGATTAATTTCCTGCCCAGATGCTACCTATCGCCAATATTGTCTCTCCAGACAGATTCTCTGTAATAATCTTACACCGGGATGGTCCCTTGAAAAGATTTATCTCATTATCGCCGGTGTTTTCGTGCCTTCTCCAGACAGCCAAACAAAAGTGTCGCCGGCCGCTCATACAAACAATATTGGCTTCCTATCCATCCTCGTACGAGACCATATTGTGTCTAACGAGGATCGTCTCTTATCAAAGGTGGCAGGCGACTGAAAGCGGTAAACGTAATACCGTTGACCGGTGATAATGACCGGGTATTGTTACGATAATACCACAGTTCACCTAGCGGAACGTAAATAAGTCTGAGGAGTGGTCACAGCAAAAGAATGTAAGGGCAATAAAAATGCCAAATAATAGGATGATGAATGAGAAAAATCAAGAAATGAAGAGATACCGCCGGAGTGAATACGAGTTATAAAAAAGCACGACTGATTTCGCCACAATCACCAATTGGGAACTGATGACAAAAACCAGACAAGAGCCAGTGGAAAAGGTGATGAGAAGAAGACTCTAGCCACAATTAGTAACAATGCATTGAGGAAGCCTTCTGATAGCATTAGAAGGTAGTCCTTGTTCAGGAATCCCCAGGTAAAGAAAAGTAGCCGGAAACCGAAAAACGCGCGGAGACAGAGCTTGAGAAAGAAATGAAGTGCACGAAGAAGACATGAAAAGATCTTGAACGGATATCACGTGACAGGAGGATTTTGGGATGTGTTTGTTGAAGGTTATGCCCCTTGAGGGGAGCTGCAGGGTAGCGATCGGAGCCAGATTAACCGCGAAGCACAGTAAGGACAATTCTCCGGATCTTTTGGCCGAACACCATCACTAACAAGAACTACCTACTCGGAGTAACCAACAGGACATCATAGCTGGCAGACGTTGGAGTTGGGTTTGACACGTCCTCAGAAAAGACCTCGATGCCATTACAAGAACAGCTATGTCATGGACCCCCGAAGGAAAGCGAAAGAGAGGCCGACCAAAAACAACTTGGCGGAGAAGTGTGGAGGCCGAGATGCAAAGAATGAACCACAGCTAGGGCACTGTCCGAAGCATGGCAGCCAACCGAAAAAAGTGGAAGCAGTTTGTTACTGCCCTATAAGACGCCACCAGACGTGATGGCCACTGACTGCTTTGACAGTCGGCGGCTATGGATCAAAGAAGAAGAACAGTAGACATGTACGTAGCACACCAGCTCAACAGGGCACCAACAATTCAAATTAATTGTTGATGATACAATTGAATTAACTCTGATATTCGCTAGCAAGCACGTGCAGTGGCAACAAATAAAATAATGGAATCATCTTCAAAGATGATGTGTCTTAATATAGATGAAGACTGGTCACACACAAAAAAGACATCCAGACAAGAGGCAGAACAAATTGCAAAGGAGATACAAAGAGAGCAAAGGGCTAGAGTTTGTATTTATGCTGATTTAAAAAAAGAAATTTTACAAAGTTAACCGTACAAGTAAAGCTCTCAAAAAAAAATAGAAGAAGAAATGGATTTAAAGACACGTGCAGATCTCTGCCAAACGTTAACAGATCACATGCACACACTGAGGCATGAGTTCCAACGATTTGAAGACGTGTCAGAAAATATCTAGACCCAAAACCTGAAAGTGAAATAGTTTTAAAAAAAACAACAACAATAAAACAAGACAAGTATGGAAAAGAACCAGTAGCAGATTGAAATCCGACAGACGTTCCACATATTTACTTTCCATGTTATCATTGATACACCCAAAGCACGTGTGACAAGAACAGCTGGGCTGCGCAAAGATATGTCGAGTAAATTTTCCTAACCAATATGAACATGTTTGATGAACAGTATTCACACGATTCCTTGTAACTAATGGAATCGTACAATACTGACGTGAACCTTTCTGGATGACTACGGTAGATTCACCGTTATATACGTGCAAAATATAATAATACGCGAAAAAAATACGAGGTGTGTTCAAATGAAACCCGTCCCAGTGGCTTTATAAGAAATATATGTAAGGTACATCAGCAGGAGTAGTAGAATTAAAAACAGCAATTGTTATGAAGCAAGTACCCACTGGGGTTCTTTAGAAATAGTCACCATAGGCATTCAGACACGCATCCCACTGCTTGGGTAGACGGCGGATGCCGTCCGAGAAAAATGACTTTGGTTGCTTATTAGACCATTTGGTCACCGAGGCCCTGACGTCTGCATCGGAGTCGAATCATTGTCCCTTTAGAGATTTTTTTTAAGGGTCCGAACAAATTAAAGTCACATGGTGACAGATCGGGGCTGTAGGCAGGGTGTGGCAGAACTTCCCACCTTTTCCTTGCTAACGCTTCCTGCACAATGTTCACAACATGTGGACGAGCATTGTCGTGCAACAGAATCACACCACGCGAAAGCATACCGGGTCGTTTATTCTTGATGGCTCTATGCAGGTTGTCTAGTGTGTCTTTGTAGCGAATGGCATTGATGTTCACGCCAGGCTTTAAAGTCTACCAATAGAAGCCCTTCATGGTCAAAAAATTCGGTCAGCATAACCTTACCGGCGGAAATCTGTGACTTGAATTTTGTGGATTTTGGTGATCCGGGATGTTTCCGTCGCATGCTCGCTGATTTGCTGCACGGCTCAAAGTGGTGGCACCACGACTCATCGCCTGCCACTATGCGCAACAGAAATGCATCACCCTCCTCTTCGTAATGCAGCAGGTGGTTCAAACTCCACCCCTTGCGTTCTTCCTTACGGTGATCGACCTTGGACGGATTCCTTATCACACCGGCCATCATTTTAACGGTCTGCAGCCCAACCAATGAATACTAGGAGAATGAACACTTACACACTTGTACATTCGTATGTGCTTATTACGTCAGATGTGACGTCATCATGCTCCTCCTACGAATGTCCACTTGGCGCAGCACGGTCGGGTTTCATTTGAACACGCCTCGTACATTCAGTCACACTGATCTTCATGAAATAATTCCATGACAGATGGATTGTACAATGCACATTTCCAAATTTAGAGATAGCCCTAAGTAATTTTGTAACTGATGATTATTTACTGTTTTGCCATTTATTCTTTTTCTCTGGAAAACCCTCAGAGAACAGCATTGTGTCGGGACAGTCATTGGCTCTACAACCATGATTACAAATCAGACCTAATGGTCTTTATATTTGGACATGCGCCCTAATATAACCGACTAGGTTGAACGAGACGCGCCTCGCCAAAACGAGGCAACATTTTTTTTTTAAATTGGCTCTACTTTGTATTGAAGCAGACATGCTTTCTTGAATAAGTTTTGATAACATAAACATTCGTTTCGCAATAAAAAAATCGGGAACGTAGCTGGCGAACAACAATTGGAGTCCTGTGCTCCACACGAAACGAATGATAGTGATGAGAATGCGTGAATGAATATATTCGAGTGCTTGTGCTTGTAACTGTATGTGTATGAGCACGTTTATGTGTATGTGTGTGTATGTGAGTCAGAGATGAATAGTTAAATATCTCTTGTGGTATATTCTTCTTCTTCTTCTTTGATCCTTAACCGGCGACTGTCAAAGCTTTCAGTGGCCATCACGCCTGGTGACGTCTTCCTAGGCAACAACAAACTGCTTCCACTTTGCTTGGTCGGTGGACATTCTTGGTACAGTGCCCCACCTCTGGTTTATTCTTTGCATCTCGGCCTCCACAGTTCTCCACCAAGTTGTTTTTGGTCGACCTCTCTTTCGCTTTCCTTCAGGTGTCCATAGCATAGCTGTTCTTGTGATGGCATGAGGGTCTCTTCTGTAGATGTGGCCAACCCAACTCCAGCGTCTGCCAGCTATGATGGTGTGTATGTCCTCCTGGTTACTCCGAGTAAGTAGTTCTTGATTGGTGATGGTATTCGGCCAAAAGATTCGGTGAATTTTCCTTAGGCAGATTGAGTGGAAAGAGAACAATTTCGACATTTCCTTCTCTGTTACTCTGCATTCCGCACCATAGAGAAGCACATAAAGTACGCAGCTCTCATATAATCTTAATTTGGTGTTTGTGCTGTAGTGAGAAGACTTCCAAATGTTGTTGAGACTAGCAAAGGCTGTTCTCGCATTTATTCATTCTGTTGTTGATGTCCTTGCTTGTTCTGCTGTCGGGTTGTCGTATATTAACTGTCAAAAATGTTTGGTACTACTTAATCTATTATTGTTTTTTAACTCTTCTATCCCCCCCCCACACCCCCCCCCACCTCCCTTACCAACAGCCCCAGGTAGTTCCAGGGGTTCTCTGGGAAGACATACAAAGAATAGTGCCACTGCCTCCTCATGTAACTCATAGCAGACGACTAATTTAAATCTGAGCATGGGGCTGGCACCATAAATCACCAAGCGCGTGAGCACATAAATACTGCCAAGCAGGGAGCCGCGCTGGTGTAATGGTTACCTCACTGCGCTGGCGATCGGGTGATCCAGGTTCGAGCCCTGGCGAGGACATTTGAAGTAGTGTCATCGACCGGGACGTGGACTGGAATACTTCGAACCCTGGCGAAGACATTTGAAGAAGTGTCGTCGACCAGGGACTGGAATAACCCGAACGGCTCCTGAGCCGACCCAGCTCTAATGGGTACCTCCGAAATCGGCGAGTATCTGCCTGAATGGCGAGAGGACACCTGTCATTGTACAGGGAAAAAAAGGGATACTCACGTAAAATTAGTCTCAGGTTAGACATATTAACTGGAGATTTCGGCTCGAGTAATAGCGGGCGTACGAAAAAGAAAAACTTTCAAGCAGACTTGCTGCGGGGGGGGAAGGGGGGGGGAGGGGGGCGAGTTGCTTTGGTGTTTCTGTGTTCCACAAGGAGCGAAGAAGGAAGTGAATGAGTGAACATCAGTAGACATCCCTAAAGTTGCTCATCTTTCTGTCTATCCTCATTTCAGTATTACATCAAAATAACGTATAAATACATGACTCATTTCACTCACTTCTCTTTTTAACTCTCTATCGTTCATGGTACTACCACTGCAGCCGTGTAGTTCCCAGGAGTCTATAAAGCAGTGTTTTCCAACCTTTTTATTTTTATTGTTGAACAGAATCGACATTACTGCACTCCGGGTAAACCCATAGGTGCTCAGTCTCCCTCAGTTTATGTCAAAGAGTGTGAATGCTAAATGTACCTGTAGCTCGCTGGTTGTATACAATACGGATGCATCCTCTCATACGTCCGCCTCTGTTAGCCTTACGTTTGATACCAAATTCCAACAGTCTTAACCTTGATGATTCATCTATTGCAGTGTTATTCTCCAACAGGCGATCATTAATTGTTCTCAGTATCTCTCCTTTATCCATATCCAGTGTCTCCACTACTGGTCCTTTTGATGCTAGTCTGTCAGCTTTCTCATTACCGCGTACCCCTCGTGACCAGAAAGATCCACACGAGCTCCTGCAGATTCGAAGCTTCTATGGAGGTTTTCCTTTCATGCCTTAACCAACCATTTTTAACCTTTCGAAGCATGGACTGAGAATCTGACACATTGACTGCCTTTGTTACTGAAGTTTCAGTTAGCCACCTTAAGCCAACCTTTTCAACTAAGCCGGAACCCCTCAAATAATATTTACACCACCCGGAACATCGTCCACGCAATATTTTCACCACAAAAATACCACCAGCAAAATTTAATTATGTGTGTGTGTGTGTGTGTGTGTGTGTGCGTGCGTGCGTGCGTGCGTGCGTGCGTGCGTGCGTGCGTGTGTGTGTGTGTGTGTGTGTGTGTGTGTGTGTGTGTGTGTGTGTGTGTGTGTGTGTGTGTGTGTGTGTGTGTGTGTGTGTTTATGCATGACAAATGTTGTAATGAGAATCGATATTGAAATATCTCCTTCTTCGTTTCTGTAAAATAAAAATAAAAAATTCACATTTCAAAATACCGGCTTAAATTAAAGTTTACACAAACATCAAAATAAAGTTCACATACAAATTCAGTATAAAGTTTGCGTCTTTGGTTATCTTTTTTTGTTCTGTTTTTAGGTTTACATTTAATTGTATGTGTTTATGTTTGTTTTGTATTGCATTTAACGTTTTTTATTTCATTTTACTTGTTGTAGACGTGTGTAGCGTGTTATTCTTAATCGTCAGTAGTAAGTCTGATCTTCTGTGTTGCAGTAGGATTAAGTTGATAATCTTAGGGGTAGACATTTCATTTGTCGATGATTCTCAAGATGTTCCAAGATACAACTTATCTTCTTGTTGTTTTTAAATTGTGTAATGGTGATGTTTGTTTTATTAGTATTCAGATGGTAGCAGGTTAACACCTGAGATAATTATGGCCATCTGTGAAAATAATTGCAACTTTGGTGGGGAAAAATAATGTCAGGGAGGTAGGGCGTAAGACAATTAAAATGTAAGGGAATTCCACGATTTTTCGTGGAGCCTTAGGGTTCCGCGTAACACTGGCTGAGAAACACTGCTTAAAGAAGACAACAAAATAATAGGCATGTATAATGCTCTCTCAAGCATGTCGTAAGGTGTAATTAATGCGAGTTTGGGGCTCTCAACCTCACAAATTTCCACACAAACCGCCGACGAAATAGAACGTGACTGCTTGAGTGCTCATTCCTGAAAGAAGATGCTTAAATATAGTTTGGTCAGACAGTTGTGCTTGTACCAGGGAGACAATTCTACGAAAGTACGTATCCAAGACCAAGTTATCTTCTCATTTCTTGCAACTAGGGCATAGTTGCTTCGATTGTGCCCTCATGACGTCACGTGATCAAGGACCTTAGTCGGTGAATTGAGATTAGTCTGCACAGGTCTGATGAGCTAATCTGGCGATTCAATCAGTGACAGGGATTGCTTTTATTTTCTGTTCTGTCTGTCTGTCCATACGTCCATGTGTCTGTCTGTCTGTCTGTCCGTATGTCTGTCTCCTCTCCATCAATGTGTCGTCAATCAGTCTGTCTGTCCGTCCGTCCGTCTGTCTGTCTGTGTCTGTCTTATAACCATCAGTCTGCCACTCTGTCAGTATGTCTGTCTGTCTGTTTGTTAGTCAGTCAGCCTGTTTGTCTGTCTGTCTATCTGTCTGTCTGTCTATCTGTCTGTTGGTCTACCTATCTACATATCCACCTACTTACCTAACTACCTACCTACCTAGCTTTCTGTCTACCTGCCTACCTGCATGTCTACCTGCCTGTCTACCTAGCTTCTTACCTGTCTACCTACCTACATCGTAAAACACATGGAGAGAAGAACTGGACGACATAGAAAGATCTGGAGCTGCCGGTACTCGACATGAACAGGTGTTTCTTGAAGTAAGTCCTATACTCCTTAGGGAGCTAAAGTGAATTGATTGATTGATATTTTTATTCTACATTGGTTTTTACTGTCTGACTGTCTATTCAGCCAATGAATCACTATTTCAATAAAATATAAGCACTGAAAATTTGCCATTTTAAGTGACTGTCGCGAGTTTGGAAATAGAGAATGTCTGAGTTTAGACAGAGTATGAATGCGTAATGTGGAAATAGAGAAAATTAAAGTCACTAATGAAAATATGGAGAGAGGTAGGACTTCTGGAGAGAAAAGAGATATAATCAAATATCTTGGGTCTACGTCCCAGCCATACTCGGACCCTATTTAAGATGTCGTACCTCGTCCGTCCTCAAATGCTAAATAGAATAATCTACTACAGTAAGGACTACAACAGCAAACATTAAGTGACAGAATAGAGTGAATTCTGACCGCTTAGTACATAGAAATATTTTTATTAAAGAAACCACAACATTGAACCAAACAAAAGATAAGTAATGCCTTCACTAGCTCTGAAGGGCCAGTGAATGTATCAATATTACAACCACAGAAACGTAACACAAGACTTCACTCACTCTCTCAGGCAAAACGACTCACTCCAAATTACCAACACCCGTACACTTTCTCACTTCCAAGAAATCTAACTAGAGGGGTTAGTCCTCCAGTTCCGCGAGGAAACGGCCATTTTTATTGTGATAATCCTGGTAAGTAAGTTACTTTCTCTGCTAGAAGAAAAATCACTACACTGTTCCACCAAGGTTGAAATTTCCAGGCTATGGAGATACGCTCTCTTTCTAACAGTGTCGTAATAAATCCTATGCATTCACAATTTCCGGTGGCGGGAGGCCACACTAGGAGGTGGAGGAGATTAAACGAGTGCAGAAATACTTGCACCCACTGATCCAAATCTATCCAATTGACGAGAACCTTTGCTGGCGAGCGAGTATCCAGTAGGCGCGCTAGGGTACCTCTAACCCAGGACAAAAATGACTGCGTGGCAAAGGCAACAGCCCGTATGTGCTGGAGCGATAGACACTTTCAACAATAGGCTGTGGTTACGTAATCCACTCCCCATCCTTATAACTGAAACCTGACAGTATGACGTAGAATGCCTGGTAATAATTATTATGTGGACACTAGTAATCCCTTGAGAGCGGTAAATCACATCAGGAAGCACAGACAACTGTGCTGACCAAGGCTCTGAAAATATACAGCAATGCGATATCTCATTACTACCTGTAGCCTACTCTTCCTCAATTAGTCTCTCACTTATGCAAATATAAACAACTTTCCACTTTCCACTCGCCGTTTTTCTCACTCAAAAAATCAAAACAAACTCTGTCTCTCACCCTCTTTGCTCATTTATGCCTAGGAACGCTTCCTCTGTAGTCACCGCCCTAGGTTTTTGTTTACACGCCCCGCGTTTCTGACGCGCTGCGTCGCAAAGTGATCTGAGGCTAAAAATATACACACACACACGCCTACATAGTCCCACACACTCTGGCAAGGCGAGATCACTGTTAGGTATTCACATCTTTTCCCTGCTAACTATAGGGGTCCTAGTGATAATCATCTAAGTAGGGACAACACTGAATGAGTTATCAAAAATTTAGCATTGGGCTTACACTCAATATATATCAATTAGCAAAAACATTTTACAGCAATATTCTACACACACAAACCAAGTGGGAAAAACTTGGTAAAAATTATAATCGGCTCTCTCTTTCTGGCGTAAGAAAACCCCGCGCCTAGCTAACACTTAATGATTATGGATGGTGGCTCACTTAATAAAATACAGAGCATCCCGGTCGCGAAAAAAACTTACCTTAAGGAAAAAAGAATGTATATATATTTAACATGAATTAAAGTAACATGGGATCTCTATTATATTAGATTAAGCTAACACCCCAATGAATTAAATAAGTAAATGAGCTTACCGAAGACATAATAACTCTTGCACTAACAACTGTTATTAGCTCTGGCGCAGAATATCACTTTGACCATTGGCAGAATTTTCTTGAGACAGTGGTACAGAGTGATAGAGACCTCTTGCTTAGACAGCCAGATAGAGTCTGCATGTGGCTTTTGCACGTGCACTAGATGAAACAAATTCAGACGTAAGACCTAGGAGAGAGATTCCCCGGGTGACTCAAGATACAGGAAAAGGACGTAATCTGCGGCCGCGCTGGCGGTTCTACGAGCGACCGGTGTTCGCGGGACGAGACGAGAGCGGCACAAATAAAAGGGTAGAAGTTTTCCCCGTGTCCGCGATTCTCTGTAAATCAAAGAATGCGGGCAACTAGACGTCATCTGCTAGAAAGGCAGAATAAAAAGGACCTTTAGCTAAATATCGATGTACACGTGTAAAGGGGTGGAATTAGCCTGTCCAACGTAAGATTGACATGGCCAATGCCAGAAATAGTTCTATTAGGAGATATAAGACAGAAAAGAGGGCGTAGACAAAAATTAGAGAACAAGACAGGGCAGACCATTCGGTTAAAAGTGACAGACATTTCTCCAAAACACGACAGTGCCACTCCCGAGGCAACATGGTTGAGAAGCCCGGAAGTATATCATCATCTTCTTTGCGCTCCCAATGGAGCATGGAGACATCACTGTAGCTGATCCCCTTTGAGGAAGCCTGCACTAAGCATCCATATGCTCTTGCAGTGGTGATTTCTCTAGCGTTTTGTTTTACATGATGTGGTTGCCTTCCCCCATGCACAAACTCAAATTTGTCGCCTTAATCGCAATCGCCTTGGACGACATGCTAGGGTGTGGAGTAGCCCTGTTCTTTCTTTGTCTCTTCAGAGTCAACGGAAAACTATACGAGGTCAAAGTACTTGTATATCATACTTTAAAGAAAATTTAACAATGTTTAGCATCAAGGTCCCTCGAAAGACTCAGACTCCTGAGTTGCAACCCCTTCTGCCCTCTTCAAACATTCTTGCCCGGCCTGAAAGTAGCATAATAGGAACCATTAATCATATTGATCATAAAGGTAGATGCTTCTATATTATGGCCAGTAGTACTGCTACTAGTAGCCCCTTCAGTCATAACTATGGGAAGATGCCCCTGCGGTGAAAGCCCTCAGCTGCTTTTTTCCTTTCGGCGTATTCCTTTCTCTTCTGCTGCTGTGAGAGCTTCTTTTCTCCCAATCTGAGGTGGCGCCGTAGGGAGCATCGCCAATTGGTGCGGTCGATAGATTCATCTTCCCAGGTTGCAGGATATATGTGAAGTGCCTTCATGTCTCTCTTTGGTTCGTCTCAATTATGTGGGACGAAAAAGCCAGTTTTGTGGTTCTTTCGTAGCAATTTTTCGCAATATCTCTAGAATAACATCATGTAGTAATTCCAAACGATATTCCATAGAATCAGTCCCAGTTCTGCCTTCTTGTGTAAAACTGTGATTCCATTCCAAGCAGTCTTCACTTAGATTTATTTACATGGTTCAAATAAGGAATATTTCAGTTCAACGGATTTTCCCGAAGATTTCTCCGATACATAACGAAGGTAAGAGGCAACGGGCATGCTGACGTAATAAATGAGCAGAGTTTTACGCCGATTCACGTCAATCAGATACAGGAACAAATAAGATGCAGAGCATTCAGGCTACACACAAAACGATACATATTACCAGCTCGGCAGAATGAGCAAGGGGTAATCTTCAGACTCCGCACTGGCCACAACAGATTGAAATACCATCTATTCAACAAGTGAATGATAGGAACTATTGATGAGTGTACATATGCTTCAAAGATGCCCAACATATGAGGAAAAGAGAAAGCACAAATGGCCGTACCAGTACCATTCGTGGAAAAGCTCTATGTAGATAGAAATAGCCTCAAGCTAACCATTTCTTTCTTTGAACATATTCATGTGGACGTCTGAAAGTGCACGGAGAAGAAGTACAGATAAAATGATATATCTGAAGAAAAAAATGATCAGAAGGAGTAAAGACAGATAAAAAATTACGAACAATAAATCCGTAAAGATATTCGCTCATTATAAATAGAATGAATAGATAAGGATAAAATGATTTAACTTTCATGGTAAGTGTTACATGACAGGGATGTTTTTCTACGTTTGATGCCCTGAGTTTTCTATAGCTTTGAGTTTTCATACATTTTTAAAGTTTACCAGTTGATTCTTTCCAAGTTTTTTTTTTTTTAAATAGTAATGTGTTATACATAGACAATTTCATGAGGATTAATAAAAGATACAACAGGGACAAAATAAAACAAAAAACGTGGTTCAAATATGCGGCCTAAAAACTGGCCTACGTCATAAACACCTAGGGAAATCGACCCTGAATAGTGACCTATAGTCCTGTAACAGTTAAGATATAATAATTAAAAATATCATCTCAAATGTTTGAAGAAGCTGCTCGGAAAGAATGATACGGGGGTGAGGACGGAATGTCGTGCTGGAGGTAGAACATCGTAATGTATAAAAGATTTATCATTCTTTCTTTTGTGCTCCTTAGGAGCATAGAGTCACAGCAGTGGCTGGTCCACTTGCAGGACGTCTGCTTCAAGCAGTCACACGTTCTTGCAGCTGTGGTTTATGTGGCAACATAGGAGGTTGTGCGTGTGGCTTGTAACCTCATAAACATATTAATCATTTGACCTGTTTATGCTACCTAAGTTTTGGGACAAACCAACCAAGAGAGGCAGAACAAACATCATCTCCGCAGCTACTAAAGTCCTAAAGCCTTGGGAGAGTCAGTGCCCAGGGGCCTCACGATGCTAAGGGCCCCATGCTGGAATGCTGCCATATTGTTCATAAGACATCATTTTTATTCCCGTGGGTGGGTAGGGCTGGTAGGGACCCAGTGCATCACTTTGCCCAGGGCCTACAATGCTGTTAAGACGGCCCTGGGGAGAGTTGAGTATGAACCCTACCAGCTATACAACAATAGAAGAGATCTCGTGGACCAGATGATGACTATAGTAGTTTTTTTTTTCTTTTCTAAACAGTAGAGAAAAACTTGTTCTCATATATATATATATATATATATATATATATATATATATATATATATATATATATATATATATATATATATATATATATATATATATATATATATATATATATATATATATATATATGTGTGTGTGTGTGTGTGTTTGTTTGTGTGTGTGTGTGCGTGCGTGCGTGCGTGCGTGCGTGCGTGCGTGCGTGCGTGCGTGCGTGTGTGTGTGTGTGTGTAAATTTGAAGATGTGAGAATCTATATCTTTTTCTAAATTGAACATAGCAGAGTCTGTTGTTTATTTTTTTCTTTTTACCTTTACTTGTGATGTATTTTGTTTTTGTTTAAAACATAAATCTACACCCTGGGGGCCGAGCCATAATTAAACTAACTTACAGTGGGTAGGGATATTTTAGTTAATGTGGCTGGACACCAAATCTCCTTTCTCAACCATCGAGGAAGTTGAGGGGAACTGCGGTAAGACGTGGAGTACAATGGGTGGATTTGAAAAAAAATCGAAAAAAGGTGATTCGTCTTACGAGGACAAAAGACAAAGAAAGTAGTCTACGTTACGGCCACAAGGCCTTCGTCAGGAAAAGAAAGAAAGTGAAGGCTAGATAGGAGACATAAGAACTTAAAGAAATATAAAAATAAAAATAAATAATAATAATAATAAAATCTAGGTACTTCCCTGAAGGCGAAGCATGGCTAAAAAGGAAGTGACTTCTGACCCCGGAAGTACACAATACATACTAAGAAGCTAAAAACTAAAAAACGAAACTGAACAAAAAAACTACCCAAATATAATAAAAGTGGGGACTGGAAATAGAAGAGGACAGAATAAGTAGGAGATAAATGAATATGAAATAAAAAATCAAGACAAATTAGAAAACGTGTACATCCATACACATTATGGAGGATGGCATAAACATAGAAGAATAGGATAAGAGTGGAAAGAGTCCAAATAGAGCAAGAGAGGAAAGGGTGACCTCAGACAAAGGTGTGGAAAGTGTTGAGACCGGCTGGTTTTAGACACCCCATGCGGTGGATAAGACGGTTCTCAAGCTGTTCTCGGCTGGCAGTGTCAGAGGAGCAGGATCGGATCGCAGTGACCTGGATGTCGATGGGACCCTGGTGGTCAGGACTATTGAAGTGTGTGGCAACTGGTGTGGACTTTTGCTGAGAGATGTCATTTAAGTGCTGGCTGAATCTGTCCCCAAGTCGTTTGCCTGTTTGGCCAATATAGGTTTTGCAGCAACGTTTACATATGATCGTATAAATGACATTACGCGATTCACATGTGAAGCTACTAGTGATGGTGTACGTAGCCTTAGGAAAGGACACCTTCTGGGTTGAGATGACATACTTGCACGTGTTGCATCGTGTCCGACCACAGGGTAGTGTGCCAAAGTGAGTGGCATTCTCCTTTGGGAGACGGCTGTGAACAAGAAGATCCTTCAAGTTCTTGTCGCGTCTATATGCCACCAAAGGTGCTTCACCGAATACTGCTTGGGTCGCAGGCTCTGCTTGGAGGATAGGGAGGTGGCGGAAAAGGATCCGTTGGACAGCAGTGCTGTGAGGGTGATGGGTCAAGATTAATTTGACTCTATCTGAAGTGGATTTATAGTGAGGTATGAGGGCCTCCTGACGAGAGATGGGGAGCACACGTTGGAGAGCAGAGGTGAGAACATGTTCCGGATACAGTCTGCTACGGAAGAAATCCAACATCTCATTTGCTCGGAAGTGGAAGTCATCGTCGTCTTGGCACAAACGGTGGAGGCGGAGAAGTTGTGAAAAAGGAAGGGAGTCACGACAGGCCCGAGGATGAGAAGAGGTATACAGGAGGTAGCTGTGGGCATCTGTCGGCTTGTAGTATACTGAGGTATTAAGGCCGGAGGGCGTGATAGAAATAGTAATGTCAAGGAAGTTGACAGATACTGTGGAGACAAGGGAGGTGAACTTGATGGGGGGGTGGAAGTGGTTGACAAAGTCGATGAAGCGAGATAAATCAGTCTCAGACATATCTGTGAGACCTATGCCATCATCGATATATCTGCGGTAAAACCCGGGGAAAGGACCGGAGTATTGTTGCCATATCTGATGCTCCATATGGCCCATGAACAGGCAGGCATAGCTAGGACCCATCTTCGTTCCCATGGCAACACCACTAATTTGGTCAAAAAACTGACCATTGAATTCAAAGGAATTCAGTTGAAGGACCAGTTCAGCAAGACGGAGAAGAGTGACAGTGGATATAGAAGGGCAAGTGCGTTGGTCAAGAAAAAACCGAAGAGCTCGGAGACCATCAGAGTGGGGAATAGAGGTGTACAGAGAACAGACGTCTAACAAGAAAAGACGGTAGGAGCGGTCTGCTGAGAGTCGGATAGAGGAGAAAGTTGTAAGAGCATGATTGGTGTCTTTGACAAAGGAGGGAAGATTCTCAACGATAGGCTGGAAAATGCTATCGAGGAAGTCAGAAATGTGTTCAGTAGGACAGGAACAGGCTGAGACAATAGGTCTGCCAGGGTTTTCAATCTTATGAATTTTGGGGAGCATGTGGAATACAGGCTTGTCCAAAGAGCTGTCATGAATCCTAAGACGAGAAGCTTCGGGGGAAGAGCATTACTAGTGATGAGCTGTTTAATAGTGTTGTGTACAATGCGATTGTTAGAGACAGTCGCATCGCTGGTCCTGGGCCTGTAAAAAGAGCCATTGGTCAACTGGTTATTACCTTCACTTAGGTATAAGTCCTTCTGCCAGACGACAATGGCTCCTCCCTTGTCAGGTAGTCTGCATCCCCCCAGATCTACCCCTCTCTGAGGGAGAGCGCTCTGTTCTTAGTAAGGGCCTAAAATTTGTTCCTCTTCGTCCGACCCTAGACCAATACAATCTCCTCCAGGATGTTCATCGGTTTCACCGTCGTATGAGGCTGAAGTTCCATTTTAGAAAGGAAGACAGCACTCCGCAGTCTCAGGCTGAATCCGACATCTTCGCACGCTTTCCTGACTCTACTAAACCCCCCCTTTACACCTAAACCTGGGGCCTCTCATGCCCTGGACCTGTATATCAAGAACACCATCCATGACATTCAGCAGCTCCGCCCTCGTAGATTGCATTATTCCAATCTCACTTCGGCAGAGTCCTGCGCTCTCTCCCTTCTTCGCCGCAGAGACGACATTGTCATCAAACCGGCTGACAAGGGAGGAGCCATTGTCGTCTGGCAGAAGGACTTATACCTAAGTGAAGGTAATAACCAGTTGACCAATGGCTCTTTTTACAGGCCCAGGACCAGCGATGCGACTGTCTCTAACAATCGCATTGTACACAACACTATTAAACAGCTCATCACTAGTAATGCTCTTCCTCCCGAAGCTTCTCGTCTTAGGATTCATGACAGCTCTTTGGGCAAGCCTGTATTCCACATGCTCCCCAAAATTCATAAGATTGAAAACCCTGGCAGACCTATTGTCTCAGCCTGTTCCTGTCCTACTGAACACATTTCTGACTTCCTCGATAGCATTTTCCAGCCTATCGTTGAGAATCTTCCCTCCTTTGTCAAAGACACCAATCATGCTCTTACAACTTTCTCCTCTATCCGACTCTCAGCAGACCGCTCCTACCGTCTTTTCTTGTTAGACGTCTGTTCTCTGTACACCTCTATTCCCCACTCTGATGGTCTCCGAGCTCTTCGGTTTTTTCTTGACCAACGCACTTGCCCTTCTATATCCACTGTCACTCTTCTCCGTCTTGCTGAACTGGTCCTTCAACTGAATTCCTTTGAATTCAATGGTCAGTTTTTTGACCAAATTAGTGGTGTTGCCATGGGAACGAAGATGGGTCCTAGCTATGCCTGCCTGTTCATGGGCCATATGGAGCATCAGATATGGCAACAATACTCCGGTCCTTTCCCCGGGTTTTACCGCAGATATATCGATGATGGCATAGGTCTCACAGATATGTCTGAGACTGATTTATCTCGCTTCATCGACTTTGTCAACCACTTCCACCCCCCCATCAAGTTCACCTCCCTTGTCTCCACAGTATCTGTCAACTTCCTTGACATTACTATTTCTATCACGCCCTCCGGCCTTAATACCTCAGTATACTACAAGCCGACAGATGCCCACAGCTACCTCCTGTATACCTCTTCTCATCCTCGGGCCTGTCGTGACTCCCTTCCTTTTTCACAACTTCTCCGCCTCCGCCGTTTGTGCCAAGACGACGATGACTTCCACTTCCGAGCAAATGAGATGTTGGATTTCTTCCGTAGCAGACTGTATCCGGAACATGTTCTCACCTCTGCTCTCCAACGTGTGCTCCCCATCTCTCGTCAGGAGGCCCTCATACCTCACTATAAATCCACTTCAGATAGAGTCAAATTAATCTTGACCCATCACCCTCACAGCACTGCTGTCCAACGGATCCTTTTCCGCCACCTCCCTATCCTCCAAGCAGAGCCTGCGACCCAAGCAGTATTCGGTGAAGCACCTTTGGTGGCATATAGACGCGACAAGAACTTGAAGGATCTTCTTGTTCACAGCCGTCTCCCAAAGGAGAATGCCACTCACTTTGGCACACTACCCTGTGGTCGGACACGATGCAACACGTGCAAGTATGCCATCTCAACCCAGAAGGTGTCCTTTCCTAAGGCTACGTACACCATCACTAGTAGCTTCACATGTGAATCGCGTAATGTCATTTATACGATCATATGTAAACGTTGCTGCAAAACCTATATTGGCCAAACAGGCAAACGACTTGGGGACAGATTCAGCCAGCACTTAAATGACATCTCTCAGCAAAAGTCCACACCAGTTGCCACACACTTCAATAGTCCTGACCACCAGGGTCCCATCGACATCCAGGTCACTGCGATCCGATCCTGCTCCTCTGACACTGCCAGCCGAGAACAGCTTGAGAACCGTCTTATCCACCGCATGGGGTGTCTAAAACCAGCCGGTCTCAACACTTTCCACACCTTTGTCTGAGGTCACCCTTTCCTCTCTTGCTCTATTTGGACTCTTTCCACTCTTATCCTATTCTTCTATGTTTATGCCATCCTCCATAATATGTATGGATGTACACGTTTTCTAATTTGTCTTGATTTTTTATTTCATATTCATTTATCTCCTACTTATTCTGTCCTCTTCTATTTCCAGTCCCCACTTTTATTATATTTGGGTAGTTTTTTTGTTCAGTTTCGTTTTTTAGTTTTTAGCTTCTTAGTATGTATTGTGTACTTCCGGGGTCAGAAGTCACTTCCTTTTTAGCCATGCTTCGCCTTCAGGGAAGTACCTAGATTTTATTATTATTATTATTTATTTTTATTTTTATATTTCTTTAAGTTCTTATGTCTCCTATCTAGCCTTCACTTTCTTTCTTTTCCTGACGAAGGCCTTGTGGCCGTAACGTAGACTACTTTCTTTGTCTTTTGTCCTCGTAAGACGAATCACCTTTTTTCGACTTTCTCAACCATATGTACTTTACATAGTCCTTTTGAAGGATTTCTGAGAGAGAATGTATAGTCCAGAAAATATCCTGTTTAGTTGCCAGAATTCTTTTTGCATTAGGGATTTCTAGTTTCCCGAGCAACGGTTGTTCCATTCGAACTCGTAGACTATCATAAATATGTCAATAAAGATTATTATCTTTTATTCTTCCATTCCATCCAATCTGTCCTCCTCAAAATCGCAACCACATTCTAGGGTTAAATTGACACAACAGGTTTATAAGAATGTTCATTGTTGACTGAACGAACGAACTTATTTTTTTCAAAGGGTTGAGAATGTATAACTTTGATCAAAATACAGGGGAGGAAAATCACATCATATGAGATTATATATTTGGCCGTTACAGTTACGAGGAGAGACAGAATGAGAAATGATGACATAAGAACTACATCCTGCATCACGTATAAAGAGAGACAGAAAATCAAGTGGTTTTGTAATTTTATGAGAATAAAGCCCGATCAATTACCACTGCTTGTCGACAACAGTAGGAGATCTGGTTTCAGGACACACGGAAAACCAAGAGGCAGATGGAAAGACAACATCACTGACCTCAGCAACAACACAGGCTGACAGCAGCCATGGCGACACACTTGTCTCAACAGCACAAACTTCAGTTCTCCATAACGCTACATGACTTGAGTAGACTGAACAAAAGTAAAACAGTTATAGTGCGTTTCACAATGTTTGTCGCTGTTTAATATTCAATATCTCTGCAACCACTTGATCGTAATTGTTGCAACTTTGCATATGACCTAATGATCGCTATGTCCCAAGGGGGACATTTTTTCCTCGTTAACAAACTGATGGTTTTAAATTTTCTTTATTTAAAGTATACAAAATCGACCACCTCCTAGTCCAACCATGTATTGAGAGGGCTTACCCCTTCATATTTGTGAACTATTTCGATTTAACATCTTGAACGCATTTCAAATGATTTTCCCGGTGTATCAGCTCACTACCGCACTGTTTTGCACCTTACATTGATCCTTCCGGTGTGTTCAGTTACCGTTCTACTGATTGTGTATTACCGTGCATAGGCGTATCTTGCGGTATTCTAGGTCTGTAATACAATGGGTATGAAAGTCACGTTCCTTACACTGCATACAATGGCAGTGAAGATGTATAAATATTTCTGCAGAGAAGCTAAGCGTGGTAAACTGCATCGGAGTCTCTCAAATCCTGAAAAGAGAACTATTCACGCTTTGGGTTTAAGTAAACGCTCATTTTATCAATTACTCAAATTTAATGGAATTCTCAGTTCAATCAATATCAGGACGCAAGGAAGAAAGGAAGTAGTAGATAGTTTTGACAGGGATGTGATTAGAAGAGAGATTTGTAGAATGTTTAATTCCAAAGAAACTGTGACACTAAGAAAACTGAAAATTCGGCTGAGAACACACAATGACATTGATGTGTCGAAATCAACATTATGGAGAACTGTTAGAAGCATTGGCTTTACGTTTAGGAAGTACGCTAGTGGAAGAAACGTCATCTGCGAGAAGCCGCACTTAGTATCTATGAGAAGTAAATATTTACGTGAAGTACGGGAAATGCGTAATAAAGATTATGATATTGTGTATGTGGATGAAACTTGGATCAATGCTCACCACACAAGGGAAAAGGAATGGCAGTTATCAGATAGAACGATTAAAAGATGTGTACCCAGTGGAAAAAGGACAACGTCTGATAATGGACAACGCATCATACCACAACGCTGTGGCAGAAGAAGACAAAATCCCGACATCTTCGAGTACAAAAGATGCTATAAAGATTTGGCTAAAAAAATAAGACATTCCATTTAACGACGGGTTTCTGGAACTTGAATTACTGTCCCTTGTTAAGAAATCACAAAAGACCGAGATCTTCCATATAGACAAGTTGATTCAACATCATGGTCATACGTGTTTGAGACTGCCACCTTATCATTCACATTTAAACCCAATTGAACTCGTTTGGGCAAAGTTAAAGGACAGGTGGCAGCTGAAAATAAAACTTTCAAACTATGCAATATGAAAGAACTAACATATGCCGCCCGCTCGCAGATAGACAAAGATTATTGGTGTAAATGTGAAGACCATGTCTTAAAAGAGGAAAATGACTATTGCAAAAAAGATGGACTGAACTTCGTTCAGCCGAGAATAGTCATCAATATGTTAGACTCGTCTGACTCGGAATAAGTGTGTAAATACCTTATATGTTTTATATGTTTTCTCCTGCATCTATGTGTATATGTAAATCAATTCATTTCCTTTTTATCTCCGCGATTTCACTACTATCTTTAATATACACAGTACTTTCACCTCTTCATGCATCCATTCACGTTTTAGTATAAAAAGTAACATTTACAACGAATAGGCGTTATTTTTCTCTCAAATATTTCGAAGAAATAAAAAAGGACCTCACGTAGTAATCAGTTAACAAACCCCTCTAACATTCGAATTGTATAGACGCCTTTGCCGAAAATACGCAACTTCCTTCATTTACGGTAAATTATTTTCTTCCAGGACAAAATAATTACTTCGTTCAAAAAGATCAAAGGAATTAGCCGTTGCAAGAAAAGCACACTACCTACAACATTTAATTTTATAAAACCTTTGGGACATTGAAAATTTAAGACTACATGCAAAAAATCATGTTTATCAGTGCAAGGAAATTTACAGTTTCCAATCATAATCAACAAATAAAGCATGTTTTAAAAAAAAGCTAAAAACATCAATCCTTATATACAGTACATTAGATAATGATTTGGATACATAATCGGGGTATGGGAGAAAGTGGAGGGATTTAATCAGCACTCATGTCTTCAAGAAAGTCTGCGATTATATGAGTAAGGACTGGCCTTGTTTTTCAGGTCACCTGGAAGATTGTTCTTAAGATGAGCTCAGAGTAAGCTAAGCTTTTCATGAAGCAAGGCGACCCAGATTTGAGCACTTCCATTTTCTTTTCGTCGTTGACTAAGTCTTCCATTATAATTGAAAAGCCTCCACAGATAAGCAGGAGCACTTTGAAAGGATTTTATGAAACGAATTCGGCTTTGTTGAAGAGGAAACACTTTCACAGCGGTAATATTTCAATCATTTATAAAGATCTACACACGTACGCACTGTGTTTGTTATTTGTCAAACACTAGACATACTGCATGTTTTTGAAGAAGATGGAGACAGGAGAAGGAGACGTGAACTGTCAACGCCTTGGAGCGGAGACGTAATCGATCATCAAAGCATGATTCAAAAGCGGTATCGACTAGCACCACCATGCAAATTCTTCCTGCTCAGAAATGCATAGCTGGTTCAATAAAATTAAGTTGAATATTGCCTGGGACATGCTGGTGACAGGATGGTTGCACTCTTTTTGCCCTAGTCCGGTAAAGACTAGAATGCGCCACTGCATGTTCTCACACACAAATCGTCCTTCCTTTGTCAGGTATCTTTCTTCTTCTTCTTCTTCGTCACCACTCCCATCACCATCATCAGCATCGTCATCATCATTATCATAATGATCATCGTCATCCATTGTCATCATCCTCAGTCAACACCGTCATCATAATTTTTATCAATCATGATCATCTTCATCATCACGATTAAGTCTAGGAAGATGACGGGAACTCTGGTAAGATGTAGGTAAAATTTCCAATTCTCTTCTCCATGTGCTTCTTGGTCAACCTCTGTCTCTCTTGCCCTGGAGGTTCCAGAACAAGGACTGCCTTGTAATGCTATCAACAGGTTTCCTCAGTGTGTGTCCTATCCATCGCCATCGTCTTCTTCTCATCTCTTGTTCCACTGGCACTTGTCTAGTTCTTGTCATCAATTCCACGTTGGTAACCTTGTCATACCATTTTAATCCCTCTATTCTATGCAAGCACCCATTTATGAAAGTTTGTAGCTTTTTGGTTGTTGTCTTTGTTGTTCTCCATGTCTCAGAGCCATACAATAGGACTGACTTCACATTTGAGTTGAAGATTCTTATTTTCGTGTTGGATCAGATTTCTCTTGATCTCCATATATTTCCCAATGCAATGAAAGCTCCTCTTGCTTTTTGTATTCTTATTTTGATATCACTGTCTGTCCCTCCAACTTTGTCTATATTGCTGCCAAGATATGTGTACGATTCTGCATCTTGTATTGGTGCTTCTTCAAGTTCAACCCTGTTTTCATTACCTGCATTTATTCTCATTATTTTGGTCTTTTCCATGTGTATTCTCAGACCCAATTGCTGTGACCTCTCATCGAGTGTTTTCAATTTGTCCTGCAGCTGATTACGGTTATGGGACAGAAGAGCCAAGTCATCAGCAAAATCCAGATCATCCAACTGCTTAGTCAGAGTCTACTGGATTCCATTTCTGTTGTGTGTTGTTGATGTTCTCATAATCCAGTCTATTGCTAATAAGAAAAGAAATGGAGACAAGAGGCATTCCTGTCGCACTCCTGTTCTTATCCCAAACGGTTCTGTAAGCTGTCCTTCATGAAGAACTCTGCATGTCATGTCTTCATATGTTTTCTTTATTAAATTAATGATCTTCAGGGGAACTCCATAATGCCTCATCAATTTCCAAAGTGATTCTCTGTCTACACTGTCAAATGCCTTTTCGTAGTCCACAAATCCGATGTATAAAGGTGAATTCCATTCCAGACTTTGTTCAACTATTATTCTCAAAGTGGCTATCTGGTCTGTACAAGATCTGTTTTGTCGAAAACCTGCTTGTTTATCTCTCAGTTTCTTGTCTATGGACTGTTTTAATCTCTCAAGGATAATCCTATTTAAAACTTTTCCTGGCACTGATATTAACATTATTCCTCTATAATTTGTGCACTTTATATAAAGTTGGAAACCCTCAGAATAGGCCCTAATCCACTAAACATCATCAAATCATTCCTGGCAGATCGACAACAGTTAGTGCTTCACAACAACTCGGCATCAGATTTCTCGAAGGTAGTTACAGGAGTACCGCAGGGCTCTATTCTTGGGCCCCTACTCTTCGCAATGTTCATCAACGACCTGCCACTACATCTAAAATATTCAACTTGTGACCTCTTTGCAGATGATTGTACTATCTACACTAGTGACAATGACTGCGTGGCACTTGAAATGACTCTTCAAAGCGAGGTAGACAATCTAACAAAATGGAGTAATATGAATCGTATGCCTGTAAACACAACAAAAACGAAATCTATGTTGATTACCACCAGACAGAAACTCCTAAGCTGCACCAAAAGATCGCTACAGCTACACGCGGAATCAATACTAATTGAACATGTAACAGAACACAAAGTTCTGGGAATCACGATTGACCAGCACTTAACGTGGAACTCCCATGTACGGAATTTAACCAAACACTTAGCACAAAAGACGTACCAGCTAGCCAAAATAAAACACTTCTTAGACGCAGACACTAGACTATTGTTCTACACCTCACATATACAGACACATCTAGATTACTGCTCTACACTATGGGATTGTTGCCCTGCTTCCACCTCGAAGAGACTGCACTCCCTGCAAAAGAGAGCAGTACGTCTGATCACCGATAATCGCACGACACCACACACAAGGACAGGAAAAGAACCCAAAATACTGTCGCTAAAAAAACGTCTTCTCTACAACAAAGCCAAGCTGACTCACACAATTCTATCTAACAACGCCCCATCGTACCTAAGATCATTGTTTCAAACCAGTAGAAGGGAGGGACAACAATTACATCAGTTACGTCTGCCCAAACCTAGGATCGACCTGTTCAAAAAGAGTCTAGCCTATTCTGGTGCCTACTTATGGAACAGCCTTCCACACCACCAAAAAAACCTACCTACACAATATTCTTTTAACAAAGCACTTTTCAAACACTTCCTCAACACTGATTATCTACCCCCATAGAAACAGCATTTGCCTGTCAACATCTCATCCATAGGTCAACATTTCTTTTCCTCTTCCGCTCGTTTTTGTGTGTGAATAATTTGTTTTATATCCATGTAATATCACTATTATATTCACTTTAAAATATTATTATATAATGTAATGTATGTGTGAATGTACCCACATAATACTGTACTTTAGAAATGTGAGTCGTGAGAATGTACCCGCATACCACTGTACTTTAGAAATGTGAACTGTTTTTTTTTATTTTATTTGTTTGTTTTTTTGGTTTTTTTTTACTGCTAAAAGACTTTTCCTGCCACAGAAGTGCGTAAGAAAGTGTTATTATTATTCTTTCATTTTCCACCAAGAATGTATGGACATAAGCGAGAATGTGTTTATGTAATTT
Source organism: Oreohelix idahoensis (assembly GCA_024509875.1). Lineage (NCBI taxonomy): Eukaryota > Metazoa > Mollusca > Gastropoda > Stylommatophora > Oreohelicidae > Oreohelix > Oreohelix idahoensis. The sequence continues at coordinate 355,940 of JAMPIV010004990.1, forward strand.
TTGTATTGATGATTGATGACACATTCAAAAATACAGATTAATTGTAGACGGATTGATCGCATGAGTGAGTGTCGGTATACAGAATTTATTTATTGTTATTTATTGTTTTATTTATTTTATTTTATTATTACTTTTTTCCCCCAATTACTAGCTTGTTTGTTTCAAAACAAAAAACAAAAAACCGACTCATTTTTTTTTAAATTATGATTGCATAGTGTAAATGAATGCTGTTATGGTAACTTTATAATGTTGCATGCCTTTAAATTAATGCTTAAAGCATCATGTGGGAATGAAAGAATATAGTGTGCAAGATTAATGAGAGTGGAAGGGCAGAATGTTAGACGGGCCTGCGCGCCCAATTCTTTACCCTTCGAAAATACAGTTCGTTCGTTCGTTCGTTCATCTCTGTAGCCGTGTCGATATCTGCTTTGATGGCCTCTGCTGGAATGCCATCAGGTCCAGACGCTTTCCATCTCTTAGAAGCTTTATGGCTTTCTTTATTTCTTCCTTCGTTGGTCTTTCACCGTTAATTTGTAGCTTTTCGTCTGCTGGCTGGATGTCCGGGGGGTTTTGTGGAGATGGTCTATTGTGAAGGTCCTCAAAATATTCTGTCCACCTCTTCATTTGCTCTTGTATATTGCTGAGCAGTTTTCCATTCTTGTCTTTTATGAGGCAACTTGTTTGCTTGTATTTCCCTGTCAGCTTCTTTGTGCTGTTATACAGTTCTCTCATATTTCCTTTGGCTGCAGCATCTTCTGCCTCTCTTGCCAACTCCTCAATATACTTCCTCTTGTCTCTTTTGATACTTCTTTTTACTTCTTTGTTTGCTTCTGTGTACACTTCTTGAGCCTTGGCTTTGGAACTTCTGGTTTTGCTTGTGTTTAAATCTGCTTTCTTGTTTTTTCTGTCTTTTATCTTATTGATGGTTTCTGTTGTTATCCATGCTTTTTGTTGTCGTTCCCTTTTCCCCAGTATTTCTTCACATGTCTCATTCCATACCGTTTTGATTTGCTGCCAATTGTCTTTTGTATTCTGTACATCTTCCAGCTGTTGGAGCACTTGGAATTTGTTGGATACTGTGACCGCAAATTTGTCTCTTGTTTCTTGATTTCTTAGATGTCCTACATTAAATTGTTGTCTATAATTTTGCATTGTTGCATATCTCTTGAGTTTCATTTTTACTTTGGCTATCAGAAGGTGGTGACCTGATGCCACATCTGCTCCTCTATATACCTTTACATCCTGCAATGATGATCTAAACTTCTTGTTTATGCATATATGATCAATATGATTTTCTGTTCCCTAGTCTGGTGTATTCTCTTATGTGGAAACATGCTTCCTCCTATAGCCAGTTGATTTGAAGCACAGAAGTTTGAGAATAGTTCCCCATTTTCATTCATTATTCCTAGCCCGGGTTTTCCCATGACTTCTTCAAAACCGGTGTTGATTGTACCTATCTTTACATTCATGTCACCCATCAAAATTGTGATGTCTCTTCTTTTTACTTTTTCCATAATTTCCTGTAGTCTAGTATAAAATGCTTCTTTCACAGACTCTTCTTTGTCATTAGTTGGTGCATAACATTGGATGACATTTACATTTATTTTCTTTTTAGCTGTTTTGAAAGTGGCTGTTATTATTCTGTATCAAACGGCTTCCCAATCAATGACTGCTTTCTGTGCTTCTTTAAATAACATAAGAGCTACCCCTTCACTGTGGTGTGAACTTTCGTCTTCATGTCCTGAGGACAGCACCAATCTACATGTGAGGAGTTTCTTCCTGTCTACCCCCTTCCACTTTGTTTCACACATTCCCAGAACCTCGATTTTATATTCCCTCATCTCTGCTGCTACTTGTGCCACTTTCCCTTGTTCGTTTAATGTCCGAACATTACAGGTGCCAAATCTGGAAGTTCTCCTAGAAGAAAGAAGGTTAGTCAGTAACACAGACTCCTTTCAGCTTTCCCTGTGTTGCATCATACGCCTCCCTGCGAGAGGACCTTCCCCTATCTTGGATGGCTGTGTTTTATTTTCTTTAATTGACTTGTCCATGTTTGTTGAAGTTTTTTGTGGTTTAAATATTTTTACAGAATGGGGTAACCGGCCCAATGCCCAACCCTCCTTAGTCGCTTTCTACGACATGCTTGGCAGGGAACAGTGTTACTATTCTTTGCTCCCCTTTCGGGCCCCGGTAACACACGGGTGATATATATATATACTTTGATAACTGTTTTCTCGAGGACAGAAGGGTAAAAATACAATAATGCAAATTTCTTTACCCTGTTGAAATAAAGATTTCGTTCGTTCGTTCGTTCGTTCTTATGATGTACTGCGCATTGTGTTTTATGATGTAATCGGTTTTTTTAAAACAGTTTAGCCTGGACTTGACGAGGTACGCCCAATCATCCTAGATGCACGGTCCGTTGGTTATATCAAATATAAAAGACCAAACAGTCCGGACAATTACTGTAACGTGATCCATATAATGACATGAAGCATCACGATTCCATTGTTTTTTACATGGAACATTTTTTAAACAACTTCAAAGTGGCGGTCTCTATAACAACTTTCTTACATGATGAGGTTGCCAACTCCATACACAACGTCACGTTAGTCACCATTACTACATGTCACTGTCATAGTACAGGGAAAAAAAGGGATACTCACGTAAAATCAGTCTCAGGTTAGACATATTAACCGGAGATTTCGCCTCGAGTAATAGCGGGCGTACGAAAAAAAAAAAAAAAAAAATACATACCCGAAGGAGCACCAGCCCCATCTTCCTTTCTCTCCTGAGAGACCCCTGGAACTACCTGGATCATGTAATCATGTATATGTGGCCGTTGGCATATACGCTGATAATGATGGGTGTCTACTATTCCCTACTTCTTTGTTCTCTCTTATTGTTGATCGTATAGTGTTCGTATCACTACCATGAACAGTAGGTAGCTTATTGTGTTGATGGTGTTAAGATTACTTCTTTCACACAGACGACAAACAGGTCACAACTGACAAGTGATGAATGATGTCACGAGTTGGCGAACGACTTCACTCGAACAGCAGTAGCAATTAACGATGAAACTTTATTTACGTATGAATAGAGTGGCGAAGGTGAAATGATGAGCCCAACCTTCTCCCAAGGTTGGCAGATTTGGTACAGTAACAATTTTCTGATTCATATTTATTAATATTTCTTGCTCTCTCTCGCTCAATCTGACTTATTCTGAATTCTAGCTGTCTCTATTGTTTGTTTGTAGTCACGACTTGATAACTACTATTGTCGATATTTCCCTGTCCTCTAAATTCGTTGTATGGTAACATTGTTTTCTCTAAGTACTCTGTTGTAAATATTCTATTCTGTTCATGTTTCTGTAGACTATACTAGTTGTATATTGAAAATACTGGCCAACAGCCATAGTTGACGATTTTCCAAGTTTACTTGCTACTCGTTGGACTGTATGCCACTCGTTAGACTGTCACTTGGTCTAATTTGTTGCCTACCAGCAATATACTTTAAATGTGCAACATACCTGAATCATTTTTGAAAACCACTCACATTTCTTGAAACTGGTAACACTGTCTCTTGTCCTCAGAATAACTATAATTACTATCATAGTGGCGTACCAAGCAATTGGGCGGCTAGACAATAGTTTCGTAATTCTGTCACCACAGAAGCAACCAATTCAGTGGCATATTGTCCGATGATACCTCTCAATTGCGCTTGCCACTTATAAAATACTATCTTTACACATATTTGGGAGACAGCCCATTCTAGCTCTTAACGCAAACGCGTTCAAAATCTGACTGACTTTATTTAGAACAACGATTTAGAATTACAACTATTTACGAACTTTCTAGATCGTCTGTCTCGAAAACAATTCAGTAAGAAATATTAATTTCCTGTGCAAGGTTAACTTAGCCGAGTTCACCCAAGCAGAACTCCAACATGAGTCAGCATTTTTTTCTCAAAGGGCATAAAACACTACTCTTGATGGATTATCGCCCTTTGATAATAAATCATATAATTCATGGATTTTTGCCCTTTGATTTAAATTATAAGTCCGTTAATTTCTCTTATGCAAATGTTTGAAACCGGATTTCTGTCACTCGAACTTCCTGTTACATATGCATACATTTATTCCACATAAAATAAAGCGAGCTCCCGCTGTTGTGCATTGTTGACTACGGCCCGAACTGGACATTGGTTGAACATTTTTTCTTGCCACGTATTCGATACTGGTTGATATTTCTTAATGATGTATAGAGTAGTAGCACATACCTTTAAAATATGCATGGATGCATATCTAGAATCATCTTTATATGACCACCAGCTATGCACAATGCTACAATATATATATGTGGAAATAAACATCTGTCTGTGAGGCTAATATCACCCTAATTGACTCTTTAAATCATCTACACACGCCCCAGGATTCCCCCTGTGGTGAAACCTGTTGAGAAACCAGCATTGCACACTAAGCTTCGAGAAGTCACTTGTGCCCCAGACGTGATTCTTTGGCTTTCAACAGGTTGACTGCATGCAGGAGGATCTTACTATGGACCCAGTGATGGGCAGGGGGAGCTGAGAAGTGGCTCTGTGCAGGACGTGACAAGACCTTGAGAGAGCCCAGAACCAGAGCACAGTATTTTAGTTCTGCATAGTTGGAGAGCCCCGTTGTATGGCGGGGAATGCACAGTATGGCACACGCTTCTTACTCCTAGCTTGGAACCAGATGTGACAATCCTTTAAATACAAGCCAAGCTGGAGAAACTGGAGCTCAGGACTTCAGCTCAGCACGTTTCAGAATTACAGAAAAGCCACAGGAAAAGCCTAGATCTACAGTGTAGATAATACCAAAGAGTCTTCAACTTGGTAAGCAACAACAACAACCATTAAAATCAATATGAACTGATGACAAGAACCAGGCAATTGCCAAGGGAACAAGAAATGAGAAGAAGACGCTGGCGATGGAATACACATTGAGGAAACCTGTTGATAGCATTACAAGTTAGTCCTTATTCTAGAATCCTCAAGGAAAGAGATGTAAAGGTGGACCAATAAAACACATGGAGAAGAGAACTGGAGGCGGAAGTGAAAATGATGAGGAAGTCGTGGAACTTGAGTTGATGACACCTGGCAGGAGGACCTGGCAAGTGCTTGTTAAAGGCCTCTGCTTCATGGGATGTCAAAGTGTATTGACTGATTGATTGATGGCCCAGACTAGATGACGGCTTAAACATTTTTCTTGCCTCCTATACGGTCATCATCAATACCCGTTAGCTCCCCGAGGAGCATAGGACTTCAAGAAACACATGCCAAGTCTTCCTGTCCTGTGCCTTCCGCTCAAGTTCTTTCCATGTTTTCCTCATCATTTTCACCTCTGTTTCCAGTTCTCTTCTCCGTGTGTTTTTTGGGTCTACCTCTGCCTCTCTTTCCCTGTGGATTCCAGAACAAGGACTGCCTTGTAATGCTATCAACAGGTTTCCTCAATATGTGTCCCATCCATCGCCAGCGTCTTCTTCCCAACTCTTGTTCCACTGGCACTGGTCTGGTTCTTGTCATCAATTCCACATTTGTGACTTTGTCATACCATTTCAGTCCTTCTATTCTACGCAAGCACCCGTTTATAAACGCAAGCACCCTTCCTATACGGTAATAGGTGTTATTTTCAGTAATAAGAGGTACAATAACTATTGGGTGAAAACTGGGATAACGTTGAAGCCAAGATAGTGCTCCTCGCACATTCCCGATCAGTCACAACTGATCCTTAGAGACCATAACAACAAGAATTAGGCAGCATCTCAGAAGCACAAATGGAAACCAAATATAAATTCCGCAAAAGAAAAGTATAGTTGAGTCTTGCCAACTGTAAGATATATGGAAATGAGAAGGCAAATAGAATTGCCAAAGAAGGAGGAAGAAAAACTAAAAACTGTGGTCAGGATCACATATGAAAACATAAAAGTAATAATTAAAAATAGCTTCGCAGAAAAATGACATAAGAATACCCAGAATTTTACGTAACAGAAGTATTCCACGTCTGGCCAATAAGAGATCACGTGATCTTTTTTTTTTTTTTAAAACTGAGAACTGGCATTTGCAGACTTGAAACCGTACGTTCAATAAATTACATAACACGCAAACAGACGTGCCTGCATGGGAAAGTTAAACAGTAGAACGTGTTCTCTAAGAATATCGGCTTCACGTGAGAAGCAGACTGACAGTATGACTTCGGCTAACCCCTTTTGAGGAAGACATTGTATAGCGATCAGAAAGACCGCAAACTTAATGAGAGAAATAAATGTGGTTAGATGACAGTAAACGATGAAGAATACTATTCCATGTCTTTATTTGTGTTGTAATTCGAAGTGCCATGTGTAATTGTCAAATGCCTACACACACACACAAATAGGTAACTAGCGTTGCTTTAATTTAATCCTGTCTTAGGCCTTCAGAAAATTATACCAAGTTCTCCTGTACCGTGTTATCAATTACAGGGTTTTCCATGTCTTGCTCTTAATTTTCGTTTGTGTCTCAATTCTCTTCTCTGCGTGTTCTTTTGGTCTAAATGTACTTCTATGCATCTTATCAACTGGGGTTCTTATTCATTCATAACCCTCCACTTCCAAAGGAGCATAGGCCTTCAACAAACACATGCCAAGTCCTCCTGTCACGTGCCATCATCTCAAGTTCTTTCCACGATTTCCTCATCATTTTCACCTCTGTTTCCAGCTCTCTTCTCCATGTGCTTCTTGGTCTACCTCTGCCTCTCTTGCCCTGGAGGTTCCAGTAGAAAGCGACGTAGGAGGGTTGGGCATGGGGCTGGTTACCCCATCCTGTAAAAAATTTAAACCACAAAAAACTTCAACAAATATGGGAATATGCCTTATCTTAAATCTGATCGGCGATTTTGTTGTTTTTGTTGTTTGTGTTTAGTTTTTATTTTACTTGTCCATAGGTTGTCGAAACTACTGTTAGAGAATCAATATATCATAATCATCATCATCATCATTATTATTTTTTTTCTTGGGCTCCTTACGGAGTATAGAAACTGGTCCGCTTGCAGGAAGCCTGCATCAAGCAGTGGTTTCTGTTGCAATTCATCTTATATATAAAATCCCAGCATTTTCTGTCAGTGCGTAACGCTAAGGGATGCAACTTTGGTTGGACGTTAGACATTAATTGTATTGTTTCCCTTATATGTACTCTCCCGAAAATAGTAACACTTACCAAAGAAAAGTGCGCAAGTCTTGGTGTGCATGCGCCAATAAAATCTAACTGTGAACGGTTTGCGATAACCATCAACAAATCTCAGGGGCAAACGTGTGAACATGTTGGAATCTTTTTGAACGAGACAGTCTATCTGAATAATGAAATTGCCGTTAGGTATTGGTGCTTTTGAATTTAATTCCCGTCTTATGACGGGGTTTTACACTAGTTTTAAATATTGAGGTTGCCGCCGTCATGCACAAGCTCATATTAATCCCATTATACGAAATGCCTGAGGGTGCAGTATACCGATTCTTTCATTGCGCTTCATCATGCCTCACATTGGTATCCAATTGGCTAGGGCGCTTTCTTCTCGCGGCTCAGTTACGGGATTCCCGGGATGGAAACCTGGTTGCGTCACGCTTCAGCCTACCTAGTTGTAAATGAGTACCTGATTCTCGAGTTAGGGAAGGCAAAGGCAACCAGGGAGGGAACTGGTCACCCCAGATTTCATAAAAAAGCTGGACCTAGTATAGTGACGTTTAAGGCAGTTTCCGTTATGGGACCACCATTATTTTTATTGTGGAAACGTCTTGCATTATCTTCTATTGAAATACATCCATATGTAGTGCCAGAACTTCGAATATTTCTTCCTCGTCAGGAAAACCTGAACAAAAAGAAAAATTCAATCAGCCTTTCTTCAGCGTGCCGAAATCGATTCTAGTAGAGCAAAATTCTCAGGGATTCCGATATTTCATGATCTGACAATCATCGCATGTTATTTATTGAATTTTCTCCCTTGTCAAGGAGTTTCCGCCCATGTCCTGCCAAAGAGAAATTGATGAAGACGACAGCGGAAGCGCGGTGTGCATCGAATTATGAACTCAGGAAAATCCCCAAAAGACATTTACATTTACGCCACAGAAATTTGGAGAAAAGGATATAACTTCCTGTATTTCGTTATATTTCTTTATTATTATTATTATGATATTTATTACTGCAAAGTCCAATTGTAAGTGGTGCCGAGTAAAAGACCCATACTTGCATAAAGGCATATGCTATAAAAGACAAACTGAAAAAATTGGACAAGTATTCGACAGCCGGTCGATGGTGATCTACCAGGGTTTACAGTGAATAACCTGGTACATCTGTAGGTGGGGTAAGAGAGACAAGAAAAATTTTTTTAAGTTAGATTTTTTTGTTTGTTTAAGGACCATCTTCATTACACACGGACAACTCCGTCAGTGACCCGATATCCTCTCTTAGATCACACAAGGAGGATCTCAGAACAGTGCATGGCATCCGTAGCACCGGTGAGAATTCCAATGTGTGTGTACAGGAATTTTATAAAAAAATGTTGTCGTGGACAGGTTTCCTAATTTTTAAATGTATTTTCTTTTGGGGGCCAGGGCAGCTGCCGTATGGCCTACTCTTTACGATTTCCAACTGCAGAAGGATTTTTTAACGTGCGCAATTTGCACACAAGACCTTTTATTTTTTCGCTCTTATCCGAGAAGGCTAGGCATCCTATTTCACAACCCAGGAGATCATGGGGGAGTATGCCATCATTAAGAACCACTGGATCTGAAGAAAAAAATTTCCATCAATTATATTCCCAGTACAAGGAGTGAACCCGGTACGTTTAGAATTAGAGATACACGCCGTATCTCTGGGCCACTCCGACCCCCGAAGCTAGGAAAATTTCAGACTAACCATCTCCCACTGGCATTTAAAGGCACTGTGTCCCCAGGATCAAAGGTATTTTATGTGTTCCCAGTGAAAACTCGTAAGCTAGGTTACTAGAATTCACTTTTGTTGTGAAATGTATTAGGTAGAAATGAGGGTAATCTGCAACAGAACGTTGCCGATCATTCCGCACAGAATATTCAATTGGAGTTATTTCCCTTTAGCAGTGTTTCGTGCTTTAGCAATTTTTTGTAGACATGCATCGTAGTGTGCAAGTATCGATTGTAATTAGGAACTATCCCATTATTTGACGTGCAAAACGCAGAGACAATCATAAACAAAATAACTTTATTAAAAACATAGGGATAGACTAATTTGATGGACCGACTTACGAACTGATGTACGAAAGTCGTTCTGTCAAATTAGCAGTCTATGCGTTGTTCGTCAGTCAGTCCATCAGTCGGTCATAAGGAGTACATCAGTCAGTCACTCGGTCCGTCAGTCAATACATGAACAGTACGTTAGTTAAGTTAGACATTTAATATGTCGTCAGTCTATGAGTCAGTCCGTCAGTGGGGTTTCTCATAAAACATTAATCATGACAAATAAAAGTCAGTTAAACAACAAACCAAAGACTCATTATTTAACCCCCCCCCCCCCCCCCCTTATTTAAAAAAAAATAAAAATGTATGTTGTTTATAATTGTCTCCGTGTTTTGCACCTCAAATAGTGTGACAGTTCCTAATTACAATCCATACTTGCACACTACGGTATATGCCCGCGAAACACTGCTAAAGGGAAATAACTCCAAGTGAATAGTCTGTTACGAACGATTGGCAACGTTCTTGTGGAGATAATCGAAATGCGAGCTTTTCTTGGAAATGTAGCAGCCATTCGACAAAATAAAGTGTAACATGAATTTTCCACCGCTCTATCAATGGAATAGTTAGTCTGCCAAAGATTAACATAGGCTATTCTTCCTACAACTTACTCTGAAACCTGATAACCAACATGATATTATACAAGTAGCCTAGATCTTTATAGAGCACAGTGTTTCTAAAATAGATCACAACAGCATCTGGGTTGCCTACTGCTGGTATAAACCAAAGTAAATCATAGGAAATATTTGAGATTAATTAAGTTCAACCTTCCATGCAAAGGTAGTTGATATAAGCTGGAAATTGTTATTGTTATTGAAGAACAGAATCGGCCTCATTTCACTCCTGGCAAACCCAGTAAGTGTTCATTATCTCTCTGTATATGTCGAAGAGTGTGAATGTTAACTGTTCCTGTAGCTCGCTGGTTGTATACACGACGGATGCATCATCTCATTCGTCCATCTCTGCTAGCCTTACATTTGATGCCAACAGTCAGGAAATTGTAAGACTTCCAAAGAACATAGTGGAAAAATATATTTTGCTACTTTCTATTTGTTTGACACCTCTCTTATCATTAAGCGACATAAGGTGAATTACTAGGCTTTCTGGAAGCCGCCATTACTTGTTTTATTTTGCATGTTTTGATAGATTGATTAAGGAATCGCTTCCATAAGTTGCTCGCGCCTTCCAAACTATACCAGTGTACTCTGACACTTCTTGTTACTCTGCTTTCATTCTCGACCAAAGGCCGACCCATTTTAATTTCTTAAACATTCGTTGCCTCCATCGTCAAAGTTACCGAGTTCCACTTTCGACACCTTGTATCGTCACCAGGGCTGTGGAGTCGGCCAAAACAATTTTCCGACTCGGACTCCGGAAATTTTAAGTGTCCACCCCCGACTACAGTTTTTTAACTAGTGATTTGGCATAAAATTATGCACTTCATTCATTCATTCATAACCCTCCACTCCCAAAGGAGCATAGGCCTTCAACAAACACATGCCAAGTCCTCCTGTCACGTGCCATCATCTCAAGTTCTTTCCATGTTCTCCTCATCATTTTCACCTCTGTTTCCAACTCTCTTCTCCATGTACTTCTTGGTCTTCCTCTGCCTATCTTGCCCTGGGGGTTCCAGAACAAGGACTGCCTTGTAATGCTATCAACAGGTTTCCTCAGTGTGTGTCCTATCCATCGCCATCGTCTTCTTCTCATTTCTTGTTCCACTGGCACTTGTCTAGTTCTTGTCATCAGTTCCACGCTGGTAACCTTGTCATACCATTTTAATCCCTCTATTCTACGCAAGCACCCATTTATGAAAGTCTGTAGCTTTTTGGTTGTTGTCTTTGTTGTTCTCCATGTCTCTGAGCCATACAATAGGACTGACTTCACATTTGAGTAAAATTATGCACTTATGTGGAGTTATATGTTTAATTATGGTATATAAGTGAATAAATAAATACCCGGCTTTCGTAGACTACAATTTAAACCATTCATTCATTCATACTGCTTCTCTCTCTGCCTCTAATTTCTGGGTTTTTCTCTTTTCCTCTCTGTCCATATGTTTATCCACTTCAGTTGTGGCATACTGAATAAGATCACTACCTGTCAAACCCAATTCCTTTCCCATCTGCGTGATTGCAGTTCTGAACTTCACTAGATAAGCCATAATGTTATTCAGCAGAGGGTATCTAATTTTACTTACAACAAAGTTATTTAATCAACTAAATTAATTAATTGAAAAAATCAAAATTCCATGTAACCTTGTGAACGTCAACTATTTACTTTGTACTCACTGGTACTCTTTCCTACAAAATTCTCTAAATTTAGAACTTTCTTTGAAAAAATTTACTTTACCTTCTATTTTGGCTAAAGATAGATGAATTAGATAGAAGGTGGCTCAGGATATACAAGAATATCCCGCGATCGAGCACCCAGTGTAGCGTAAGGGTTTTTATAAGTATGATGATAGTGTTGGAGAAAAAATAGAATAAGGTTTCTCTCCAGAAAGTGTGAGGTCCCAGTGATAGAGATGTACACTGGTATCACTCGATAGTCACGGCTGTGAAAGTATCTGGTACTGACATAGAACAGTCAGAACTTACTGCGCCACCCAGCTGTGTGACCACAAGTAATAACAATTATACAAAACTCCATTTCAACGTTAGTGAATGAAAAAAACTGTTGAATACAATTTATATATCCTTTTTATTTACAACTGTCTAATTTTGTAATGAATGGTGAGTGTTGGAAGATGGTGATTAATGGAAAAGTATATTTACATCAAGTGATTGTACATATATATATATATATATATATATATATATATATAAATATATATATATATATATATATATATATATATATATATATATATATATATATATATATATATATATATATATATATATATATATATATATATATATATATATATATATATATATATATATATATATATCTATATATATATATATATATATATATATTTATATATATTTATATTTATATATATTTATATATATTTATATATATTTATATATATTTATATATATATATAACTTTAAAAAAAAACTTAAAAAAATAATATTGGCTTTTCCAAATTGAATTAATGAAATCAGCGTTATTCCACAAAGTTTCTGGCAATAGTCTTTAACTATCCTGTCATACACTGAAATTTTCTCATCATAGACTCTTTTGACTGCTCACATAAGTCACTGGAATGAGTTCCTATATTATTCATCTTTTGGAAAACAACAATGTCCTGTTAGGTTGTGACACACTTCCTTGCAGCTGACAGTCTTGTCCGTTAGCCCGCCCAATAACTGATGGGGACTAAGGTCCGTTAAAGCTTCAACCACTGTGCTCCTTTGGGGTATAGGCAGCGGGATTGAATAGCTTCTGGCTTCAGCTCAAAGACTCAAATATGAACCTGGAACAAGGACTAATATGTGGCTATTCATGGGTATGGAGCACACATATTTCCTATTGTACATGAGACGAGGATGTCTCAGTGTATGTATACTGGATGAATGATACATGGTTCAGTGTAGTCAGATATAGTATGATAAGACAAGTGTATACTTGTGAACATTTTTCAAATAATACATAAAGAAATCAAATATTATGATTACATGGGTATGATGCGACCTTTGCCTTCCACCTATACATACCAAGTCAGTGATGTACTTGCTGGTAGATTATAATGTCCCAGACAAGTACTAACATAGTTATATAGTCCTGACAAGGACTGGTTAGGTTATATGGTTGGTTTCAATCTTCATCAAGCTTTGTCCATATAGATCAATGTTAGGTATGTTAGACTCAAATTTCTTAACAAAACCTGAAATAAAATTGATATTATTTACACAAATATCTCTAGTAAACCTGTATACCCTTCAGTACCGATATAAGGACAGATTCAGACTTGGTTTAGTGAAGCCATCTGCACGGCATACATCTAGGAAAGTATCAGACTTGGTTTAGTGAAGCAGTCTGCATGGCATACATCTAGGAAAGTATCAGACTTGGTTTAGTGAAGCAGTCTGCACGGCATACATCTATGAAAGTTTCAGCCTTGGTTTAGTGAAGCAGTCTGCACGGCATACATCTATGAAAGTATCAGACTTGGTTTAGTGAAGCAGTCTGCACGGTATACATCTATGAAAGTATCAGCCTTGGTTTAGTGAAGCAGTCTGCGCGGCATACATCTATGAAAGTATCAGACTTGGTTTAGTGAAGCAGTCTGCACGGCATACATCTAGGAAAGTATCAGACTTGGTTTAGTGAAGCAGTCTGCACGGCATACATCTATGAAAGTTTCAGACTTGGTTTAGTGAAGCAGTCTGCATGGCATACATTTAGGAAAGTATCAGCCTTACAGCTCTCTTCTTTTGTCTATCGCTCTGGCCTGTCTTCGTGTTAGTGTGTGTTTTTAAACCCAGCGCTGCTTCTTTATATACTGCAAGCGCGGGCGTATCGGAGAGCTTCCTCGGTTTGGTACAGTTTTGTCCTCAAGAATCCATCGTTCTGAGTGCATATGTGCAAATATCCTGACAACATTTCCTCCGTACCACTAAACGCGTCAATCCATCCCGTTCTTATCTACCTACTTTTATTTTCCTGAGTAGGAGCTTCCATTTTATATACTTTTAATCGAAATCAGTAAGGGCATGTATTTACTATGATTTTTTAAAGTCTTTCATCTTGATAGTCCTAGATGTGAAGACTAAGTAAAACTTTAAATTTCTCTAATACTACTTACGTCTTCGCATCTTCCCTCTAGATTTCCATTAAATCATATATCCTTGTCGTACGGTAGGTTAATTGGTTTTATTGGGCCCAGTCAAAGTAAAGAGTAAAGGTTGACCGATACACGAGAAATGTATAGAAATAGATTTTACAGGTGGTAGGTTGAGGGAAAGATATGTCTCTGGAGTGAGTAGGTTACTCTCATCCAGCCTATCCGTACAACTATGCTTTATTATGAGACAGTCTTTGCTTCTCTGTCTAATAAAAGAACAGGTTACTCTACACACACACAACAATATATGACAACAATGACACACAAACGTGAAAAAACTAAGGATAAATGGGTATGGGTCTGACCAACACACAAAGTTAAGTTTTCTTGTTGTTTATTATCACTAAACTGTTTTACAACATCAAGTTACCCAAAGAATTTCAAGAAAAGCATTTACATATAGAGGAAAATTAAAGAAGGATGGTGCGCCTTCACCGTATAAAGGAAAATAACCCAAAGAAAATATTTACCCAAAGGTTGAAGGTTAGCACTAGGTTTACAGAATAACAATATTGGTACAATAAAAGACCAAGTAAAGTAAACAGAATCAATCAAACCAACAAAATTAGTAAATACTTTCCAGCAACAATAACGTTAACACACGCTCTCTCATTCATGTGGCCACCTCTCACACTCTTACCTAATTTGTATTTCTTCCCTTGGGTCTGTGTTATCCCTTGGTACATTTATTCCATGAACATAATCCCTACTGGTTCTGTTGACTAGTGTATCATCCCAGCTGTCGAGGATACAAATTGGCCCCTCAAAAAAAAAACTAATGAGGTGAACGCCGAATAAGTTTACTTCCACGATAAATCCTGGTGACGATATGAGTCATAAAGGGGTGTCTTCACTGTTCTAAAAAACTAGCACTGTTCCTCCGATGGGTGCACAGGGGAGTGTGATTCTAGATACAGGAACTACAACTGAATAATTTCGTTGCGACAACTCTTGCAGTGTTGAGGGCGGGCGGGGAAAACAGTCCTGTTTCCCGCTCGGCTGGAACGTCTATTTTGGATATATATATAGGGTTTACTGCAAATATTGAATATGTGAGGGTCCTTGGTGTTTACCGTTTTAAGAGAGCGGAACACTGCTAGAAAATCTGGAAAAATCCGGTTGTTACAAATGATGATGATGGATTTTTTTATCGGCCGACTCTTTGTTAGAGTGCCAGTCACTGCACAGCGTATATTTTAGTACTCTACTTTGATTACACTGTCAGGTGTTGAGAAAAATAATAATAATGTTTCAGGTATACGCCACTGTTGGCTGATAAAATAGTATGCTGGATTTGGTAAGTCCAGTATTATAAGTTACAGTCCTACAGTATCTCTACTTGTACACGCTTAACCATGGAAATGGAAAAGGAAACGAAAAGAAAAAACCGCTGGACGCCACTTGGGATCAGGTCTGCTAAAAATACAAGAAACATTATTATGGGAAAATGCTACCACTGTATGTAAATATAAATATGTATAGACGGGGACACTGTAGTCTCTCCTCCTGACGAATTTAAAAGATACACGGTGTTAGTTCTACGCCTACACACACAGACATCTCTGGCCGCGGAGGTGGTTCGCGCTGAGCTGATGAAGACTCTTCCGCCCCTTCTCGCGGCTGGCTAGTCTATTACAGTGTGTTATTTTTTTTTCTCACAATGCGCCACGTACAATTATCACCTATTATTTAATAGCTAGTAAATTGTCGGTATCTGTTAATTTGTCGTATGGCATTTAAAAAATAATATACGCTATAATAGAATTAATTATAAAATGAAATATAAACCGTATTTATTTCCCTCCCACTATCAGTCGTTCTAACACCGCTAAGTTCGGTCTGGTTAGCCGTCTACGCTGTAAACACAAATTCCCGTTTCGTCTCAGCTAGGTCTAACATTTTAATTGAATATCTGGTTGTGGAAATCGCTACGCGTTATTTTAGTTAATACGACTTACTAGCAAGAAAAAAAGGATCTAAGTGAAGTATTTAACTGTATGTTTAAAGTATTTAAGTGTTTAACTTTAAATGCTATCACTGTAAAACACTTCTAACACTTAGCACTATTTACCAGACATTCCAGAATAAAAATCTCCACGAATCACTTTTTAACCTGTAATCCAAAAGAAATAGTTGAAGGCTACGCAATAGATTCTTCTCAAATTCTGAGTGACGACTGATAGATGGGTTATAGAAACAGTAGTATATATATATCATTAAATTTCTTTCATCTCTAATGGCGTTATTTCGCATTACTGTGTGAGACTGTAGTGGATTTGATGGTATTGTATGGTTGAGATGTTACCTAGTGTAATGAATGAGGTCAGCTGTGAAGGCTCCTGAGATAAATGTTGATGCGAATTACAGAAGGCCCTTCTTACTACCACTTACGACCTCAAACATATCTTTTTTACTAATGAATGTAGCTACGTTAAAAGTCTAGGGTACTGAAATGTAATGTGTTGTAGTAGATTACCCACACACACACAGATATTTAATAAGTCTAATAATAATAATAAAATTTATAACACACTGAACTAACTCAGGATGTTTTCGTTTTAAATATTAAATCTTTTGATAAATTTATTTGTTCTGAACCAAATGTTTGTTGGTCAGAACATATGAAATATTATGGAATTATAAATGGAATGCATAATCATATGACATAATAAAATGGAAAATGTGTACCTAATTATTTCAAATGACTGGTTAATAATAATTATATTAAGATAGTCCCAGGAGAACTTATTACTAGATATGCTGTTGGAGTGGTGTCATCACTCCCACTCTGTGACTACCAAAACATTGTCCATTTACTGATGGGAGGAATACAAGTTTTATTTCCCAAAATGGTATGTTCTAGTTGATGGTAATATAGTTGGTGAGTTAGTTAGTAAATTAGTTGGTGAATGTCCAGCAGGCCAGACGCTCACGTATCTTGACTGAGTAGTTCTGGTGCTGGAATCTGGTGGCCCACTCCTCTCCGAATCTGGAGTACAACGTTAGACTTCACTGACACCAATCTTATTCTGCACAGGCACACTCTTGTGTAGTCTTATAACAGCATTTGACACCACTTCAGTGCCAAATAGAAACTCACAATTCTGAAACAAAAGTATTTGGTCATGTGTCAGAACTCTACCTCCTGAGCCACTTCTGCACACAACACGACACCACAACACCACACAGAATGGGTCAGATCTCTCTGACCACACAGCACATCTTACCTAGTTGTTTTCACATAGTACTAGTTCCCCAAGACTACATTGCATCTGAGATGTGTTCAATAGCTTCCTGCTATTGAATAAGATAGGTGATATGTTCCACTGATCTCAACACCAGATCCTTTTTCATAGTTTTATTTTGGCGTTCCTATATATTTTCTTTGTATGTATGTCTCTAGACCCTGAACTTGGGCTGGGGACCTAGAGCGAACACTTACTTGTCGTAATCATTTTTATGATATGGCAGTATCAATCACTCGAATTATTAAAATATACAGAATAAATACTGTTCATTCTTACCAGAATTCAGAATTGAGAACACAGTTAAATTTGCTAGCAAAACTCAGCTGAACTGCTGGCTGTATGATGGCGTCCCACTATATATTTGTATTCTTCTGGAATCAACACCACTATTAATTTAAACTGCGTCTCTGAACAGACTTATGTCAAATGGCAAAATTTCACCTCTCTGTCCCGCTACTATAAAATACGTTGACCAATCGCCGACTTCCTCCCTAACTTTCAAATTTTACAACCAAAGTCAAATCAGTCAGATCTCAGTCAAGTATGTATTACGGTCTGTTGGTCCGTCTGTCTCTACTTGTTTTTCATACAAAAACCACGCTTGGTTCTTGGACCCCTCCATGCAGTACCCAACACACTTCTGCCTCCGAAGTTATTTTTAGCCACAATTCTCCACCATTTCCCCTCTCTTTAATTACAGCTCGATTTTTACGTTTGCATGCTCAAGGCCAAAATTTTTGAAACTTTAGTGACATTGTTTAACAGTGCAGTCGCTCGTCTGATATGAACAATACAGTCTTTTGTCAATATCTTCCTTATTATCTATCCGTCTGTATAATTTAAAGTATATTATTTCTCTGCTCAAGACGGGCTATCAAACTAGCTAGGTTTTATATTCCTAACATTATTATTAAGAAAAAGTTACTTTTTCAAGGTTAGTTGTTTTTTTGAAATATGTTCGAGAACCTTCTCCCCGGCTTTTGCCGCTGAATTCAAATAACAATCAAGTATCGTAAAAGTCCAAGAAATGACTGTATCTGACACGAGCTAAAGTCGTTTTTTGTCCATTTCCTTACCCTCTGTCAACTAGTGACGTGAATTTTTTCTTTTACTACCAATTGCGTCTTTCAGCCTTGCGATCTTCAAACACGTGTTCAGTCATATCTTTCCTTTTGGTGTCCTCCGTTCTCTCCCGTCTACAAAGGGTAAACGTTTCGTCTGCACGTCTAACTCGTTAGTTTTAAATGGCGGTGGGAAAGGCTGGCATGGGCGAGCATGTCTCCTAGTATCTTACGCATTCTTTTAAACCCTACATTTTATCGTTAAATTTGGAGATATTTTAACGTTGTATCATGGTAAATTCATCACAGAGACCAACAATTCAGAAGCGAAAGATGAAAGTTCAAAGGCTTAAGTCTCGGTCTTTCCAGCGGTTCTCGTCTGGAGTGGTGACCGATATCAAAGACTTTCGCTCTCCTAACGGTTTTACCCGTAGAATGCCCGTGTTGCCAGATCAAAAGAAACAATGGATTTCTATACTTTCCTTGGACAACTTCAAAAGGTCAGTTCCGCCTTTCTCACGTGCTGTCTGTCTGTCGAGTATTATATGATTGACAGATAAGCTCGCATGAGTGGAAGGGAGTAAGCCCGTGTTTACAGAAAAGAGGGCGGGGACAAAATGGTACATTGCAAAAATAGACAGTTGGTATAATGCATGTTTAGCTAGCAAACCAGAGAGCAGCTAGAAGGTTACAATAAGCTGTCAGATTACTGTAGGCTCTATTCCAGTAAATTAATATTAGACAAACATAAAGGTATGTTTTCCGATATCGCCATGTATCAGTTTTTCCTTACAACACTTTCCCTTAACGAACCGGATCTGCTTTGGCTAATATTTTCTGCCTTGCGTTAACCTTCAAAGCAAAACAAAATCCACGCCGTGTCACACCCTAGTATGAGGCGTTCCGTCTTGCTTTCACGAAACGAGCCATGTGTTGATAAATTACGCCACACATACAGTAATACAAAATAACAAATCATCCACACCTGCACACAAATGACTGCTTTGACAAAACGCCACGAGGCCAAACAGTTTAATTTTAACAATGACGGGAAAATTGACAGTGTATATAGTTTATTTTCATTTCTTGTGTGCTTTTTCTAAATGTGCCAACGAATTTCCAGTTGTGATTAAAACTTTATTTATGATCAGAAGCAAATAAATTGTTCCAACATTATGTAATAAAAAATATATTAAACGCACGCTTTTAATGCACTAAAAACCGAAAAATAATTTTTCAAGGAGTTTATAGCTTGCAGTCAAAAAATGTAACATCAAATTGACAAACATTTTTTGAGTTTTTAGTGCATTAAAAGCGAGTGTTTAAAATATTTTTATATATTTTTTATTGCCTTCTTTTTAGTGTTAGAAAAATTATGACATATTAAAACATAAACAATATTTGTACTTATTGTAAATCTGGTCTAAAATTTCTTAAGCGATCCATTTCTTTTAAAGTGTCAATATTACATGGCTTTGGGCCTGTTAATTTGGTGCAATCAATTTCTTCAATTTGAAGGCCATCTAGAGATCGAACTCGACTTTCCCTTGATTCTTAATTTTATAGTTTGGATTGTTTCCCTTGATTTAGCTAGACACTTGTTTAGTACTGCCCTGTTTTACGCATAGAAAAAAATAAAGCACACCACGTACTCTTGAATTTTTAATTAACTTTTGGCCCCTGATTTGTTTACATTTCTTACGAAAAACTTTAATTACTCATAATGTCATAACTACAATATTAAATTATTAAATAATTGACTGATATTTGTATTGCCATCGGGAATACACAACTATGCCAAGTTTCAGAGCTATTGCTCATCTGGAAGTGATTGAAAAATCGATTGCAACATTTGAAAGTGACATGAAAGTGACATATAAGTGGTTAAATAAATGCGTGTAAAAATTGATGTACTTTAATAAGAAAGTGGTTTTAGGAGTTCTACTACTTTCAAATGTTATTTTAAATTTTTAAGCGCCTCCTCCCTTGCATGGATCAAACGTGGATCTGTCTTGACTTAAGTCTCGTAAAATTCGGGATCGGAGTCGGGACATTTTACCGACTTCGACTACACTAAAAAAATGGTTAATTCCACGACTCCGACCCCACAGCCCTGAATTCGTCACGCTCCAGTCTACCCAGCTGTAAATGAATACCTGACTACTGTTCTTGAGTAAGGGAGCTGGTTACCCTACCTCATAAAGCTGGACCTAGTATAGTAAAGTCTCTAACACTTCCATTACCTACAGCAGTATCTGCTATGACACTATCTTTACCTTTTTCCGTTTGTATTATGTTCACGGCTAAGTGAAAGCGTCCCCCCTTCACCGTCTTACTACTGTTTGTAGAACGTGTGTGTTGAGTGCGCGTATGTGTAGAAGATAGTCTATGTTTCTGATTATGTTCGTGAGCACTTAAATGCTCCTAATTAACAGGTGTGAGCAAGTGAGTAAATACAGCATGTTTAAATATTTTTTTTAAAATCAGGATGTCCTACATGTGTTCAAATTGGGAAGACAAGCAAACAGTCGGACAAGCTCTCCAAAAATGTCGATTCCACGAGACGAGATGACTGACAGCAGGGACTTCAACGTCGTTGATGGAAAAATAAAAACTGTATAGCGATGAGAGGAGCATGAGACACACTGCCAACTTTATGAGATAAATAATTGTGTTTGTGAGAGAAAATTTTGTTTTCCTTGCAGTGTTTCCAACGTTTTCACGAAGCGCGGACCTTTCACCCATTTACCAATAGCATGGAAATGTCGGTTTTGTATGGACGCCTTCTTCTATAGTGAGATATATTTCCTCACCTTACATATTTTATATTGTTCTGTATTATTTTTCATTGATGGTGTTTGGTGACTTTAGGTTAGGGTGTCTTAACATCAGTGGCGTATCCTGGTAATGCGAGCTAGGCGTGCTGCTACTTAAAATGAATATGTACGCCTACTATTTAACTTCTTCCCCTCTTAATTTAAAAACCATCTATATTCAATTACGCAACGATAGTTATTAGGGGTATATGTCAATTATCTCCGAAATACTAATTAACTTACAACTTGAAACTCACTGTCACTATAATAATCTGCATTCCCGGCAACTAACAAAAATTAATCACAAAAAACACTGGACGGACACAGCCGATTTTTACAACTCGAGAGCTGCTAGGCCACCGCACGCATGTTCGCATTGTATTGACGTATCTGCCCATGACCCCGGTTCACACAAACCAGTCTTTAGACGTGAATCCGAACGGTCCAGCACACATTGTGACGGAATTACCCGAGAAACTTCGGGCGATTGCTACAACCAATAAAAACTGCACTATAAAACGCATCTGTGAAACTGAAACTAGATGTACTCGTAGATTCTATGCGGGAAAATCCGTTATCCTGATGCGTGCGGTCCGAAAGCAGAACTTAGAGGAGAAATATTTTGTAGAATAATAAATTAAATTTTTATTTTCCTTCGTGCATAAGTGTGCGCAGCACGCACAGCACACATAGAGAATACGCCATTGCTTAACATGTGATCCACGGACCGCTTGGGTGTTCACTAAGTGATTTTAGAGGGTCCATAACATAACATAACGCTGAAGAGACATTCTCCCAATCTTTTGGCCGAATACCATCACCAACCAAAAACTGCTTCCTCTGAGCAACCAAGAGGACATGCACATCATAGCGGGCAGACGCTGGAGTTGGGCTGGCCACGTCCTCAGAAGAGACCCCGATGCCATCACAAGATGCTATGCTATGGACCCCTGAAGAAAGTGAAAGGAAGGCCGACCAAAGCAACTTGGTGTAGAACTGTGGTGACCGAGATGCAAAGAATGAACCAAAGCTGGGGCACTGTACGAAGGATGGCCGTCGACCGAGCAAAGTGGAAGAAGTTTGTTACTGCTCTGCAAGACGCCACCATGCATGAAGGCCACTGACTGCTTCATGCTCCGGTCTACCCAGCTAAAAATGGGTACTTAACTCTAATCTTGAGTTAGGGAATGCAAAGACAAGGAGGAAGCGAACTGATCACCCCCACTTCATAAGGTTGGACCTGGGATAGTTAAAGTCTCAAACAATTCACCCCCCTACGGCAGAATCTGCTGTGGGACTATCTTTTTTTTTTTTTTTTAGTTTTTGACAATGAACGAAGAAGAAATGTTGTGAGTAATACTTTACTAACGCTGTCAACCACGCCCTTCAAGCTGAGCAGGATAGGACAAACATAAAGGTATGTTATCAGGTACTCGTAGGAAATAAAGAAGTAGAACACTAGACAACAGAAAAACAACAGATATGAGTGGCTTAGCCAGGATTTGAACCCTGGACCTTCCGTGCGACAACCCCGCCTAGCTATGCAAGCGAATCACACTATCCTCCCTGCCATCTACGCATCACCAAAAATGATGTTTCGATGACAGGTCATTAGTGCGAACCGCTATTCATAAATACATATGTGTTATAAATGTTTATACTCGTACAATACCAAACCTACCCTCTGTCCTGTTCTAAGTCTACTATCATTTACTGGACACAGTATTAAGGTCTTTGTCTTGTTGGACTGGCCTATACTGTATAATAGGGGAACAACAGAAGTGATTGCGTCATTAATAGGCTGAACTGCCCATGGTAAACTTCCGATGTTATGTATAGCGGTTCGCACTAATGACCTGTCATCGAAACATCATTTTTGGTGATGCGTAGATGGCAGGGAGGATAGTGTGATTCGCTTGCATAGCTAGGCGGGGTTGTCGCACGGAAGGTCCAGGGTTCAAATCCTGGGTAAGCCACTCATGTCTGTTGTTTTTCTGTTGTCTAGTGTTCTACTTCTTTATTTCCTATGAGTGCCTGATAACATACCTTTATGTTTGTCTTATATTAATTTACTGTTTACAGGCCTCGGGTTTCCCTTCCTTATGAGCGGGATAGATACTAACCCAGATCATTAAATAATGACGTCACAGCGTAAGCAATGCAGACGGCAAGGCACCACTTCCAAATATTTCTTTGTCAGAAGTGCTTTCAAATTTATTTACATGGTGACGTCACTGAAATGGCCTTAGTTACGAACATTGTTATACAGGAAGTCGTTGATGAACACGCACGCCTGCGACATCATTACTGATATTACCATGTTGACTAGAAAGCCAATTGTCATTGTTTTCTGTCAACAAATTTCTAGTTCCAGGAAAATGATGAATTGTGTCAGTGGCTAAAAAGAGTTCGTTTGTGACCCCTTAGCTTTCCAAGGAGCTTAGGTCTTCAATACATTCTTGCCAGCTCGTCCTGTACTGTGCTGTCCTGTCCTGCGCTGTCCTGTCCTGTGCTGTCTTGTCCTGTCCTGTGCTGTCTTGTCCTGTGCTGTCTTGTCCTGTCCTGTGCTGTCCTGACCTGTCTTGTCCTGTGCTGTCCTGTGATGTCTTGTCCTGCGCTGTCCTGTCCTGTCCTGTGCTGTCTTGTCCTGTGCTGTCTTGTCCTGTGCTGTCTTGTCCTGTGCTATCCGCTCAAAATCTCCCCAAATCTTCTGTATCACTTTTATTTCTTTCTCCATTTATTTTCAATCTGGCGTAAGCGTTCATGTCTCTCCACAACTTGCTGCCTCCACTATTATTTATCAATTCTGTTGTTGACTTGTTTCCATGGTATGTTGTCAAACTGTCCAGTGTCTGTTCATTTTGTCTTCCTCGTCTCTTGTTCATAGAATCTTTTATGGTGTCACGATATATTCCAGATATCTTCTTCTCATCGCATGCTCAAAGAAAGTGAATTGCTTCTTTCTAACGTGAGGAATTTGCTTTCTTTGCGCTTTGGCCTCTTTCAGGACAACATCATTACTCTATCTAGCTGTCCATGGTACGTTTTACATTCTTCTGTAAAACACAACTCTGTGGCCTCTAGTGTTTTTTCCTACTTATTTACTAACTGTCCGTGACTCACTCCCGTATGTCAGAATTGGTTCGATATAACATCAAAAGAAAATATGTGTGAGACACTTTGTGTCAGAAATGCTTCCACGTGTGACAATGTATTTGAGCCAATTAATTATGCTAGTGAAGCAAGTAAACAACACAAGTCATGAATGTGGATTGGATATTAACATTGAGAAAACGGAAACTATAGTAATTAGGGAAGCAGATGATAAGCCAGCATTAAAGATAAGAATGAAGAGGAAATCCTGGAACAAGTCAAGAGTTTCTCAAAATGTCGGTCGTATAATAACAGAAGATGGCAGATGCGAAACAGAAATCAAGAAGAGAACAGAAATGTCCAAAGCTACATTCAACAACATGAGACAAATACTGACATCTAAGCAATTAATTCACAAATTCAAACTGAGAGTATATATATACTTGTATATATATATATATGTATTATTCCTTATTGAAATATGGGCATTGAGCAAGCTATTGGAAGAAAGAATTGAGGCCTTTGAGGTGTGGATACATAAAAGAAAGGGGCACGTCTCATGGAAAGAGAAGACATCATATAACGAGGTCACAGAAAATCAAGGAATTAAAAGAGATTTAATGAAGGAGATCAAAATTAGACAGCTAAAATATTTTGGTCATGTAAAAAGACATAACACCTTACTGAAGACTATAACAGAAGGAAGAGTTGAAGTGTCACGGGGTTTACTTCCCTTGCACTGCAGTGATGATAACACAATTTAATAGTCAATTATCGTTAACAATTGTAAAATAAATAAGGGTGGGTGAGTTTAGATAGAGTCTTTAAAATATCCACACAGGTGATTGTCTGATTTGAAAAAAAGTATTTCTGATTTGAAAATAGTGAGTTTACTTGGCAGCTTTGAATGGGTACATAGCTGCCTGTAAAATGTCGGTTGGTTTCTGCTCCAGCCGATGCTTGTTCTTTGCATGTTATGGACTAGTTCACTCGTCACTGGTCAAGTTTGGTGGCCGCAACACATTCCTCGTACTATCGTGGAATAATATGGAAGTTGGTCCAGCGTCTGTTAATACCCGTTTGCTGTAGGTGTCTAGCTTTGACTGAAAAGCCACTTACACACTCATTTGTTCCACAGATAGCACCACTAATTGATATCACCGACTAGTATCATGAAATAAGAGAGAAACAAATACCCTCCTGAGTATTAGGGTTCCTGACACGAAAATCAGATGTTCTCTCCACCCCCCCCGCCCCCCCCGCACCCCCCCCCCCCCCCCCCCTCCATATTTCCATTCTACCATCCCGTCTGCCTCATAACTTTACTTTCTCTGAGCATTAATATTAGTACCAGTGAGCGGAAAACATCCATTGCATTTATATTAAACATGTTTACAATTACATATCCACTGGTCAAAAAGGTTGATATAATAAGTTATGTACATCAGTTTTATCATCATACACTCCCTGCTCCATATTGAACTTGGGACTACCTCTGTTGTTGGTTCTCTATGAGAAACCTGCATAGAGCAGTTATCAGCTCTTGCAGTGGTGGTTCATAAACTCACAGCCTCGTATAACGTGGACATCTTCTAGCACTTTTCACGTGTTAATAAATGCAAAATATAGAATTATAAAATGTACAACTTACCCCAAATTTATTTTCGAATACAGACTGACTTCTAGCTCAGAGATATAGTTAAGTTACGTTGCCTCTTACACGTGGTCTGGGGTGTTACTTTACACTTTACTCCTACTGTGACTTTGTGTTCAGGTTCCTGGGATTCCGGGCTTTCCGTATTAATCAATCAATCAATACCCTTTAGCTCCCCGAGGAGCATAGGCCTTAAAAACACATGGCATGTCTTCCTGTCCTGAGCCATTCGCTCAAGTTCTTTCCACGTTTTCCTCATCATTTTCACCTCTGTATCCAGCTCTCTTCTCCATGTGTTTTTTGGTCTACATCTGCCTCTCTTTCTTTCCCTGTGGATTCCAGAATAAGGACTGCTTTGTAATGCTATCAACAGGTTTCCTCAATGTGTGTCCTATTCATCGCCAGCGTCTTCTTTTCAACTCTTGTTCCACTGGCACTTGTCCGGTTCTTGGCATCAATTCCACATTTGTGACTTTGTCATACCATTTCAATCCTTCTATTCTACGCAAGCACCCGTTTATAAAAGTCTGTAGCTTTTTGATTGTTGTTTTTATTGCTCTCCATGTCTCACAGCCATACAATAGGACTGACTTGACATTTGAGTTGAAGATTCTTATTTTCGGGTTGGACTTGATTTCTCTTGTTCTCCATATGTTTCCCAGTGCAATGAAAGCTCCTTTTGCTTTTTTTATTCTTATTTTGATATCATTGTCTGTCCCTCCAACTCTATATTACTGCCAAGATAGGTGTACGATTCTACATCCTTTAGTGGTGTTTATTTAAGTTCAACCTTGTTATCATTTCTTGCATTTATTCTCATAATCTTTGTCTTTTCCCTGTGTATTTTCAGGCCCACTTGTTGTGACCTCTCTTCGAGAATTTTCATTTTCTCTTGCATCTGATTATGGTTATGGGACAGAAGAGCCAAGTCATCTGCAAAATGCAGATCATCAAGCTGTTTAGTCAGATTCCACTGGATTCCATTTCGGTTGTGTGATGTCGATGTTTTCATAACCCAATCTATTGCTAGTAAGAAAAGAAATGGAGACAAGAGGCATCCCAGTCTCACCCCCGTTCTAATCCTAAACGGTTCTGTAAGTTGTCCTTCATGAAGAACTCTGCATGTCATGTCTTCATAGGTCTTCCTTATTAAGTTAATGATCTTCATGGGAACTCCATAATGCCTCATTAATTTCCAAAGTGATTCTCTGTCTACACTGTCAAATGCCTTTTCATAGTCCACGAATCCGATGTATAGCGGTGAATTCCATTCCAGACTTTGTTCAACTATTCATCTCAATGTAGCTATCTGGTCTGTGCAGGATCTGTTTTGTCGAAAACCTGCTTGTTCATCTCTCAGTTGCTTGTCTATGGACTCTTTTAATCTCTCAAGGATGATTCTGTTTAATACTTTTCTTGGCACTGATAGAAACATTATTCCTCTATAATTTATGCACTCTTGTAAATTTCCCTTCTTAGGTAACTTGACCAGATAACTTTCCTTTCATTCTGCTGGTATTTCCTCTTGTCGTGAGAAATTCTAATCCACATATATAAATTAAAACGTAAATGTAAAGCATAACAAATAACTTCAATAAAAGGAAAGAAGAATGGTAAAGAACAGTGCTGTCACAATGACTGTACTCGAAATCCCCCTTGTTTTCTACTTCGTCTGCAAATTGTAACGTTTCACTTTGATAGTAAAGGCCTACTGCATCATTACACGCTTGCTTCAATAAAACGTGTACTGCCTTTCTAAGAAAAACCTTGAGATACGCAAGCTGATTAATGACCTAAATTAATACTAGCATTAATTACACTACGTTACCATAAACGAACGGACAGATGGACTTAGGATAGAAAGAAAGGAGGGCTGATCGGAGGAACACATGCAACACTAAACACGCGTCGCGCGATACACAATTGCTGCCATCACGCGTGTAAGGCCACATGCACTAGCTTTTTTCAAATCGACAGTGATAAAAACACTACCCATACCAGAGTTAGGTTTTAAAATCCTGAAAAACGCTTATTAGGAAATATGACATTATACTGGTTTACGTTTGAAAACATTACAGTACCCAGACACCACATCGTTTTCGAAGTAAACAGGAGGTAGAAAAAAGTGCATATTTTGAACGCAGCCACTTAGCACCTTTAAATTTGTATATTTGGGTTCCTTAGGACTTGCTGACAAAAAATATGTTAAACGTTACGCAAATAGTCTAGGAATTACCAAATTATAGCCAAAAGAAATAGTGAGGGATGTCAGACAACACCCAAATCAGAATCGCTCAGTGGCAGATTTTCAACACACCATTGTACGGGAAATAGGCTGACATGTTACCTCCTATTTGATTGGCGGAAAATAAATGTAAGGCTAAACACGATTAGTCGGGCTATAAATACTATCTTTCGTTGTCAGGGGAAACGGGAGTAGGAGTACTTTTTTTCAAACGATTGGGTAGACATGGCACGATTGGTTAGACCTGCCAATATAGTCAATTCGAGGCGTCAGGTCACCACCACACTTGCAAATAAACTTACTACAGAACCAGTGCGTTGAGCACCAGTGCATATTTTTCTAAATAAAAGCCTGGGACATCGGCAGATCGAAATTGTGTTATATTCAGTGCCAGTCAACGTAATTCTGTATTATTTCCATGAATTGTGGTAAGCTTGATATATTCAATATCTTTTTAATGAAAATTGAATGTAAATTGATAATTTATGTCTGTATATATGTGTGGTTCAGTAGCGAACATGAGGTAAAGCCTATATAATGCTCCAGCCTGAACAGAAGGTGTCGGAGGAAAGTAAAACTGCATGGAATTGCCACACAGTACACTGACACCTATCTTATCGACTAGAAAGAAATAATGCTGGAATTGCATAGGCGTAGTAACCATTAGGGAGGAATATACTGGTGTAAATTATTTCAGATGAAGCTGACAGTTGGCCTACCGCTCTGAACTCAGTGTTTGTTATGTATTGTGCTCAGTGTAGAAATAGAGTGTAAATTAGTTCTGAAGTAGGAGGTACAACCTTCTTGTTTTAGGGACCGTGGTCCAAAAGTTATTGAAGCAGCACCTGGTCAGAGCTTTGCTGAATCCAGAGGCGGACAGCATGCTCCTTGGTCCATATAGCAAACAGTGAGGTGTCTCCTGAACACAGGGGATCAATCGAGCAGAGGAGTCTTTTCCTGCCGACATCACGAAAGATAAGACTAAGTGGCCAGCAGAGCTCAACATTATGTAACCCCATCTTAAACTGACATTGTGTAAAAATAAGAGGGGAAATTAATTGTTTTAATGAACGGAACTGAGAACATCTCCAATACTAGTTCCAACAGAAACAAACACTTGAAGTCATGATGACAAATAACAACATCGCTTGAAAAAACAAAACCAGTATTACCTCATAGTACCACTACACAACTGACACACATAAGATAATATTAATAAAATATGTCACTACAAGATTCATATTGATAAATTCTGTACATATAACTTGTAATTAAAATTGATTGTGATTCCTGGTTCACTTTGTATTTGAATCAGGACACATATATATTAATGAAAAGTACTTAATACATATTGATATTTGAAAATTTACCAGTGACTCATTTAAGATAGTCTCATAGAGTGTTATATGTATGTGAGTGTCAAACTGTTGTCAAGTGTGGTGGAATAAATTAAATTGTTTATCTGTCTGTTATTGTTGTGACTTACACTTCATCATTTACAAAACCCTAGACATTCAACGTAGTCATCACAATATTCCAGAATAATTCTGACTGAGGTATAAATATGTGGTAGCAAGTAAGGTCATCTGTAATACACTACCCTTATTAGATACAGATACCTTCACAGCTGATCTCAGTCAGTACACCAAGTCCCCTATAAATATTTATAATATCCCACTTTACCACACCTCTCTCTCCCAGACTTTGCCAAGTAGTTTGTATAATATCTCTGTATAGGAATCAACATCTATTTTGATGGCCTCTGTAGGAATTCCATCTGGACCAGTTGCTTTTCCATCTTTCAGAAGCTTTATGGCTTTCTTTATTTCTTCTCTATTTGGTCGTTCACAGCTGATTACACTGACAAACAACATTTTTCTTTCTTATATAAGAATAAGTGTTCTTAAGTCAGTTTCTTGCGCTGATTTCAAATTTGAAATCCGTTTATCTCGATCACATCGGGTTCTTAAGATATTTGTGAATAAATATATTTGTGGGAAACCGTTATTTGCTCCGTTTCATTTTTACTATATAACTTATTAAAAATTAATAAAATGCAAAATAATTCTACTTTTTATACTGCTAAAAGATGCATGACATATGGTACGCTATTTTTCAAATAGTTACTGTATTTTGAAATAATTCTGAGCGAAATATGGCTTCTAGAAGTTGTAGAAATTCGGCTGATCTGTTCTGTTACGTGTGCGGATATTTTACCGATCGTGTTCACCAGAAAAACTTTACACCATTACTAAAGACAGCATATGAACTTTATTTCGATTCGAAAGTTGATGACGCAAATAAATCTTGGAAGCCAAATGCAGTTTGTTCGACTTGTGCAAATACATTGGCAGGTTGGTTACGAAAATCGCCGAAGCATAAGTCGATGCCTTTTGGAGTGCCAGTAAAATGGCTTGAACCGACAAATCACGCTACTGATTGTTACTTCTGCTTGACAAATATCCATGGTTTCACTTTTAAAACTAGAAAGTCTGGTTTATCCAAATATTGAATCGGTTTCGAAACCAGTGCCTCATGATCCAATCACGTGTCCGATCCCAGTTCGCGACTCAAAAAATGGAATCTTTTAGCGCCCAATACTCCGATATCTAAATTTCGTCATAGACACAGAGAACTTGTTCAATACTTTGAGATGGATGATGACATTTGCTATTGCAAAGATGTAAACGGTCTAATGGTGCACCTCGGTCATGAGCACATAGTCAACGAATGGCAACTTTTCATCGACTCTTCCAAGACTAGTCTAAAAGCCGTGTTATTGCATAACGGAAATTTATTTTCATCAATTCCAGTTGCCTACTCTGTTCATATGAAAGAAACTTATGACAATATGGCTATACTTTTGGCAAAAATAAAGTACAATGACTACCAATGGAGGATTTGTGGAGACCTAAAGGTCATTGCAATTCTCACGGGCATACTAAATTTTGTTGCTTCTTATGTGAATGGGACAGCCGCAACAGACAGGAACATTATGTAAGAAAGGTGTGGCCTATCAGGGATCGTATGCAGCTCGGGCATAAAAATGTAATACACGAGCCATTAGTTAACAAAGACAGCATCATTTTACCACCGTTACATGTAAAGTTGGGGCTCATGAAGAATTTCGTAAAAGCGTTAGATAAAACGAGCAAAGCTTTCACTTATCTTCGAGAAAAGTTTCCGCAAGTTAGCGATGCACAGATAAAGAAAGGTATCTTTGTAGGACCTCAGATTAGGAAAGTTATTGCAGACAAAAAATTCGAGAACTTGTTACATGATAGTGAACTTCGCGCATGGATGGCATTCAAATCGATCGTCGATAACTTTCTGGGAAATCACAAATCTGTCGACTATGTGCATATTGTTAAGCAGTGCATAGATGCATACAGAATTATGGGCTGTAACATGTCCCTCAAAATCCATTTGCTCGATTCGCATCTTGACTTTTTCCCTGACAACCTTGGCGAAGTCGGCGATGAACACGGAGAACGATTCCATTAAGATATCGCTGTAATGGAGTCACGATATCAAGGACGGTGGAGTGTGACCATGCTTGCCGATTATTGTTGGATGCTTCATCGCGATGTACCACATGCCATTCACCGACGAAAGTCGACTGCAAAGAAATTCAAGCATACATAACTGTTATACTTCTTGTATGAATGATGTTGTAATACTGTATGCGTTGTTAAAAAACTTCAATTGCGTATTTCTAGAGATCCCGACCTGATAGAGAAAAACGGTTTGCAGATTTAAAAACAGCGCATTAAAATTGACCAGAAAAACATAGAAATGTTAGAGAAAGAAAAAAAAAATTTTTTTTTGTTAGCCAGTGTTACTAGCTCCTCTTCTGCTGGCTGGATGTCTGGTGGATTAGTTGGAGCTGGTCTATAGAGAAGTTCCTCAAAATGTTCTGTTCATCTCTTCATTTGTATTTGTGTATTACTAAGTAATTTTCCACTCTTATCTTTTATGAGGCCATTTGCTTGCTTATATTTCCCTGTTAGCTAACAAGTATACAAGAGGCATCTCTTACTGAGATTACGACGGATGCAGTGCCGATCTATGTCAGAGGGCCAGACATCTCGTGTACACCACTTGGAAGAATTACAGAAATAAATTCTATCCAACATCAGAGGGAGCCATCTTCAGTTACTCAAATAATTTGCCCACAAAGGCAACTGTACAGCATATCCCTGTTCACCAAAAATAAAATTAACATTTCATGATGACAATAGCAGTGTAGATCTTCAATCAGAACTGTGAAATTAACTATTACTTAATCAGAGAGAGAGACCAACCAAGCAAGACTTTCTCCATAGTGATAGACATTTTAACTCAGTGAAAGACTTTGTTGAACATTTTATTATTTATTTAATGTTGTAATATGATTTCTTTTTAAAATTGTCAAACAGAAAAGAGTAACTGTACAAATAAATTGTAAATATTTACCAGCAGACTTACTTAAATTCTTTAAGTTAAGTTATTCTTGTTGGTAAATTTAATTAAATAATTACCCCTAGCAAAGTTAATAATAATATTAACAGAGGAGGATCTGGAGAGGGAGCCCGTAGGGACCTAGAGTAATATATTACCATCTTCTCTAGGAACTTATACAGCTTGATCCTACCTTTGATATCTATACACCCTTACTCTTTTCAGAGAAGGGGGTATTACTTTTAAGACCAGACTCTTATCTGGCACTATCCTGGTATCATCTGATACACCTTTATGTCCAGGATATCTTATCAAATTCTATAACCATCTACCCTCTCACGACACCAACAAAAGATGGTGGTCTGATACCACATCTGCTCCTCTACATACTTTTACATCATGCAATGATGACCTTACTTATGCATATGTGATCAATATGATTCTCAGTTCTGTGGTCTGGTGATATTCATATAGTTCCCCATTTTCGTTCATCATACCTAATTCATGCTTTCCCATAATTTCTTCAAAGCCGGTGTTATCTGTTCCTATTTTCACGTTTAGGTCCCCCATCAAAATTGTGATGTCCTGTCTTTTCTTTTTGCTTAGGACATTTTGTAGTCTGGTGTAAAAGTATTCTTTCTCCGATTCTTCTTTATCATTTGTTGGTGCATAACACTGGATGATGTTTATATTTACTTTCTTTTTGGCTGATTTAAACCTTGCTGTTATAATTCGGGGTCCCATTGCTTCCCATTCTATAAGTGCCTTCTGTGCTTCCCTGGCAGCACTATAGCTGCCCATTCACTGCGGTGGGCTCTTTCCTCCTCATGTCCTGAGGACAACTTCATTTCTCTTGTGGGACCCCAAGATGCAGCAATAGTGAATGCAGTCAGTGACCCATAGCTGTACTGCTTGCATCAGGACCAGCGAACCAGAGCTGGTCAAGACCGCACTCCACCTCCACGTGGTGGTCCTGGAAACAGTCTGCAGCACTGCAGTCTGGCTGAGCGAGTGCGGATCGCAATGGGAAGGCAAACCCGGTCCCTAAAAAATACCGTGCTGAAGTCGGATGTGTCGACCGAAACGTGCAGATATCACAGCTTAGGCGTAAACAGACACAACGCAACCACCGTCCTTTTTAGGGCGAACGAAGAAGAAGAAGAAAAATTTCTCCTGTGATCAGTCTCCTCCTCGCTATGCCCTTCCATCGTGTCTCGCAGAGACTCAGGATATCAATCCTGTAATTTGTCATTTCCGCTGCTACCTGTGCAGTTTTCCCTTGTTCACATAGAGTGCTAACATTCTAGGTGCCAATCCTGGAAATTTTCCAAGACGAAAAAAGGTTAGTCAGCAACCCAGACTCCTTTCGGCTTTCTCTGGGTTGCTTCATGCGCCTCCTTTCCAGAGGACCTTCTTCTGTCTTGAGCGGCTGAGTTGATTTATATTCTGTATTTGACTTGTCCATCTTTGTTGAAGTTTTTTGGTAAAAAGTTATTTACGGTATGGGGTAACCAGCCCCATGCCCAACCCTCCTTAGTCGCTTTTTACGACGATGCATGGTAAGGTACAGTGTTACTAATCTTTGCTCCCCTTTCGGGCCCCGGTAACACACGGGTGGTTGGGTAGGCTACTGGTCTTTTAAAGTTGATCCTATTCTTTATTCTGACTTGTCTGGCTGCCTTTTTCACGAGTTGAAATTCACAGTGGGGTAACTCACTAAACTCACAAGGCGCAAAATTATAAGGCAAAATTCGGCCCACATCCAGATTGTTGCTATATGACAAGGCGCCAATCAGAAATGTTGTATTTCTACATTTCAAATGCCAAGCCCATAGCATGCAAGATGCGTATAATTCCCATTCTCTTACGAGAAAACTCCAGCGTAACAAAAGCACAAATAACTGTGTTGTTTTCAATCGCCATTTGTGGTATGCCAGCTTCCGTCTATTCTCGATCATGATTACATCACGACTTCAAAATTTATCACAGGTAGTCTCTTTCAAGATGGATAATTATTCTTCCGTCGAATCTGTCCGGAAAGGATTATCTCAGTTATCCGGTTTAGCCAACAATTAACAAACTGGTCAGGCATGACTATTACCAGTTGATAAGATAATCGACTGTGGTCGTCCCAAGGTTGTTTACTCAATAATCCGGTCGCTCCGCTGCACTGTCTGGTCTGGAAAATGTGTTATACATTAGGAAACCACACTTCTCTCTACCGGATCCCAGGTGACAATATGGGTTCAAACGAAAGGAATTACTTACTTAGTCGTTCCCCTTCTACCGTGAGCTGTAGAGGTACGAAAGGAATTGGTTACCCTAATCAGCAAAAGAAGGTCGCTGAAGTCCGGACATAACAAGAATTGAGGGAAGGGAGTGTAAACAATGAATAGAAAATACCAAATACTGTGAGAAGTGGGAAAAACTAAAGTGAAGAGCACAGAATGAAGACAAAGGTGCAAAAAGGATGGCAGCACTATATGTGGGAGGATAACATCAAGACATGGACAAGAATGAGTCTATCTATCAGAGTGCACCATCCAGACGACAGACAGAAGACGATAAATCCGTTGCAGCCGGCCTTCGTTTTGAATATAGCAGCTGATGATGATTGTGCGGGACAATGTATTTGTGGTTGTGCGTGAGACGGTGTCTTTGTGTGTGTGGCAGTTTGCCTAGCAGTGTGTGTGTGTGTGTGAGTGGAGGCAGTGTTCATATGTGTGGTAATGTTTGACAAGAACATACATCACCTTCTTCCAAGTTAGCTCCTGGACCACAGCCACGCAAGGAGGTTGTCTCCGCTTAAGACGATAATCACTATGTTCCGAATGAGTGATGGAACAACCTTAAGAACAGTGTTTCTTAAAGGGGTGTGCGAGACCCAACTTCTAGGGGTGCGATACCTGCCAGATATATTAGAAACGAATCATTATATAAATCATGTAATACATAACAATCAAATCTATTTGTTCAAATAGAACAGCGACAACACGAATTTGATGCCGAACCTTGGTCACATTTTGTAAATAACACTTTCTGAAAACATTTTTTATCACTTTTTTCTTAATTTCTGGCACATTTTGTGAGGTTGCTGTTGTTGTTTAACTAGAGCTGCTAGCTACTCGCTCTTTTGCAGCCAATACCAGGTTGAAGACCTCTTGGTATTATCTACAATGTAGACCTAGGCTGTTCCTGCGGTTTTTCTGCCATTCCAAAATGTTTTGAATTGAAATCAGGAAGCTGCAGTTTCTCCAGCTTTTTATTATTGTTATTGTTAATCAGAATCGACCTCACTGCATTCCGGGCAAACCCATAGGTGCTCAGTCTTCCTCAGTAAATATCGAAGAGTGTGAATGCTAATTGTACCTGTAGCAAGCTGGTTGTACATCCGACGGATGCATCCTCTCTCACTTCCATTTCTGCTAGTCCCATGTTTGATGCCAAACTCCAACCGTCTCAGCTTTGTTGATTCATTGATTGCAGTGTCATTATCTAGTAGGCGATCATTAATAGCCCTTAGTATCTCTCCATTATTCATGTCCAGTGTCCCTTCTCCAGCTTGGCTTGCATTTAAAGAATCGTCACTTCTGGTCCCAAGCTTGGAGTAAGAAGCGCGTGGTATAATGTACATTCCCCGCCATCCAAGGGGGCTCTCAAACTATGCAAAGCTAAAATACTGTGCTCTGATTCTGGGCTCTCCCAAGGAATTGTCACGCCCTACACAGCTTCTCCTGTCTATCATTGCGTCCAAAGTGAGATCCTCCTGTATGCAGCCAACCAGGTCAAAGTCAGAGGTTACGTCTGGGGTTCAAGTGACCCCTCCAAGTTTAGTGTGCAATGCTGGTTCTCAAACATATTTTA
Organism: Oreohelix idahoensis; assembly: GCA_024509875.1. Lineage (NCBI taxonomy): Eukaryota > Metazoa > Mollusca > Gastropoda > Stylommatophora > Oreohelicidae > Oreohelix > Oreohelix idahoensis. The sequence goes on from JAMPIV010004990.1 coordinate 392,434, forward strand.
CTACAGGGGGAATCCCTGGAAGCGTGTGGATGATTTCTAGAGTCAGCGAAGGTGTAATTAGCCTCACAGACAGAGGTTCAATTCCACATATGTATATTAAAACATTGTGTTTAGCTATTGGTCATATAAGGATGACTCCGAATATGCCTCCGTGCAGATTTTGCGAGGTAGAAGATAATGGTGCCAGGGTATTTTAAAATGCTGTAAAGGGATGTGAGGTTTCTTAAGATTATATAAAGGGGTGCATGACCTCTAAAAGAGTTAAGAACCACTGTTTAAGAATCCTATGAAATCGATCGTACAAAAAGCAAAGTGTCAATTCCATCTTCTAGAAACAGCTAGCCAGTCAGATAGCTGCAGACGGCTACAGCGTCGGAGACAATGACTGAAAAAAATGATACCAGTCAAGATTATCGAAGGGAAATAATTAACACTGGTCGAGACGAGAAATGAAGAAATATATAGAAAATAGTCTTTTAAATTGAGTCACCAAGGCAAGAGACATTAAAAAAGCTGACAACCCATCATAGATTAAATAACATGCGGTAAGATAGACGTAATTCCTGTCTCTAAAGGGACAAAGAAAGAACAGGCCTACTGCACCCTCGAGTTTGTCATACAAGGCGACGAATATGAGGTTGTGTAGGGGGTTAACAATCTCAACATGTAAAACAAATTGCTACAGAATCCACTGCTGTAAGAGCATGTGACTGCTAGGTGCAGGCTTCCTGCACGGGGACCAGCTACAGTGGTATCTCACTGCTTCATTATGAGCATAAAGGAACATGATGATCATACCACTGTCGTACAGATAGGCAGTGAGTTATTTTTGTCCCGTCTGAGTAGATTGGGTGGTGATAAGTTCGTGAGAAAAAGGTGGGAGAAATAGATTTCACGGGTGAATAGCTTAAGGAGAAGATATGTCTCTGGAATGAGTAAGTTTCTCTATTCCGGCCTATCTATACGACTATAAGTTAGTACAAGACAACCGTGGTCTCCTCATACATATAAATATAAGTTTAACTACACACACACACAGCTATGTAACAACAAGACACACAAACGTGAAAAAACTACGGTTAATTGGGTATGGGTCTGAACAACACAAAGTTAAGTTTCTTTTGTTGTTTATTATCATTTAAACTTGACAACATCAAATATCTAAAGAAAGATCACATAAAATCAGATTTACATACATATGAAAATGCAGAATGAAGGTGCCCTCCCCCTATGGAGAAAAAAAGAACCCAAAAAGTTAATAACCCAAAGGTCGAAGATTAGCACTATGTTATAGAGTAGACAGTAAAGTAAACAGGTTCCTCCTATATGCTACCCAGTAAAGTCCCTGTAACAAAGACAAATATTCACTCTCTCTTTCATACAGTGGCCACTCGATCACTCTTACCTACTCTTGGTGATATCCCTTGGAATTACAATGTTTACTGACTATATAAAATGTCAGGTGTATTTCCCAAATTGGCCCCAGTCCATCCTCTGTCAGATAAAGACTAGTGAGGTGAACGCCGAATCTGGTGTGGGTTTTTCCTGGATGAACAATATGTCACCGCCAATAGTTGATGTCGAAACGTGATCTTGGGGTTCACAGTTAAAAGAGGAAAATACCTCCAGTATTGGGAAACATATGGTTGTTAAAAATGTTACAATTGATAAATGATGATAATCCTACCGGCTGGCTTTATGGTAGAGTGCCGATTCTGAAACAGCGTAAATTCTGGATGCTTCGCTTGAATACGACTGTCAGAAGTCGGGAATGAATGTTATTTTTTTTCACCACCCCAGTGGGCTGATAAAATTGAAAAAAATATTGCTGGGTTTGGTAAGTCCAGTTTAATTTTACACGTTAAAATGTTTCTCATGTATCGTTGGCACATACTTGCTCACCAATGAAATTGGTGACGCACAAGCCAAGAAAAGACTACATTAACCAATCAGTAAAAATGAAAAGACTAAAAGACGGCTGGACGCCATTAATCAGGTCAGCAAGGAATATATAAGAAACATTTATGAAAAATGCTAATATTCTATATAGCTACATATATGCACACAGACGGGGACAAGATGATCTCTTATCCACTCCGTCAGTCCTGATTAAATTTAAAAGGCACACGGTGTCATTAGCCTACCCTATCGCCCGTCGTTTAGCGAGTGCAGGTTTGTTTGAGTTATGCAGCTCTTCCCCTCCTGCTCCCGGACAACGATCAGCGTACAATGTTAATTATTATTCAATTATCCATAAGCGCCTTTACATAAATATCGCCTGTCTTTAATAGCTATTAAATTGTCGGCGTCTGTTAGTCATTGTATGGTATTAAATAATAGGCACTTATAATAAATGCGCACAATGAAATAAAACGTGAATTCTTTTCTGTCAATATCAGTCGTGCCTAGCATTTAACTCTTACTTACTTAGTCGTTCCCCTTCTACCGTGAGGTGTAGAGGTTTGGAAGAGAGAGCGCCAGACTATCCTATCGGCTGTCTTCCTCCTGGCCTGGTTCCATTCTAGTCCTCGATCCTTCAAAGATTGTCTAATGTTGTCTTCCCAGCGGACTCTGGGTCGTCCTCGGGGTCTGGATTCTTGGCTCTTTGTTTCCCATGCTTGTCGTGGTATCCGATCTTCTCCCATTCTGCAGACATGGCCAAACCATCTTAATTGGGACTGTTCTACTTGGGTCTGCAGGGGGTAGGATTTAAGGCCTTGGCGTATCGTCTGGTTTCGTACCATGTCTCTTCTTGTTACTTCAACCACCTTCCTCAGATACCTCATTTCTGAGGTTTGGATCTGGCTTTTATGGGTTGTAGTCATTGCCCATGACTCGCATCCGTATGTCAAGACTAGCATTTAACTCAGTCAGCTAAAACCGTCTCTTCTTGTGTGAGAAAGCGTGTGGTGAAAATTAACATTATAACTGAACATCTGGTATGAAATAGCTACGCGTTATTTTATTTCACTAGTTTTAACGCTAGAAAATCTAAGTGAATTATAATGGTAAAAGCTTAACACTGTTAAACACGTTCGCACTAATTTCTATTACCAGAGAATCAAAATGAAAATCCCCACGAATGCTATTAACACATTTTCCACAATGGTTCTAGAATTACATGCTTAGACTATCCAAAAATTCGGAGTGACAACTGATAGCAAGTTTAAGAAAACACAGTTTATATATCATTATGTTTCTCTGATCTATAGATGATGTTATTTTTCGCACTGTTGTGGGAGTAATGGAGAATAAGAAACATGAGTTCCCAGATATAAGTTTACGGTCGGCCTTTCTCGGGCGTTCGACCGCCACTAAAGACTTATATCCGTGTAACGGGGTTCTCTAAAATTGTTGCCCGTGAATCGACATCAAAACGCACTCGGGAAAATCCTGGATCTCCCCTCGTTGACTTCAAAGATTCTGTGTTTTTCACGTGCAGTCTGTCAGGTATCGTATGATTGACAGATAAGCTCGCGTGAGAAAACTAGATAAACAAACCTGATTCGCTAACTGTTATGACTGACAGGTCATGCAGTTTGTAAACATTGCGTTAGCTCGTGTTCACAGAAAGAGAGGTGGGACGAAAAGTACGCTTGTGTAAGTAAAACACAAGTAGAAAAAATGCGTGGTTTTGCTAGCAAATCCTAGAACGCTATGAGGTTACAAGCCTGTCAGATTACTGTAGGCTCTCTGTTCATTATACGTCATAACCACTGTCATAAAATTAACAAGTGATACAACGTAAAAATATCTCCAAAGGATAAAATGTAAGGATAAAAACATAACGCGTAAGCTGCTGATAGTACATGATCGCCCTGACCGCGGGTCATCACCCTCCATAAAAATTGACTTGTTAGACGGGAAATCAAAACGGTTACCATTTGGAGGGATGAGAACGGCGGATCAAAAGAAAAAAAAAATATGACTGAAAAAAAATTGCGTGAGACTAGCAAGGCTAAGGAGACGCACTTGGGGGGGGGGGGGGGAAACGGAGAAAAAAATTCACGTCCCCAAATTGACACGAGGTACGGAAACGGACGCTTTTGCGATACCAAGCCTTTGATTTGAATTCAGCGGCTAAACGCAGATGCTTGAAATATTACAAAATTTAAAAAGTAACTTTTCTTAATATTAATGTTAGGAATATAAAAATTAGCTGGCCGGATGGCCCATTCTGAGCAGTGAAATAATATGTTTTTAATTTTACAGACGGATAGATAATAATGAAGATAATGACAAAAGACAGTGTTGTTCACAACAGCGAAAGACTGCATTGAATCAAAAGTGTCGCTATTTGCACAAAAAATCGCGACCTTGAGACGCAGGTGTTCAAATCTACTTAGCATGGAAGAGAAGGGATATTGGTGGGAGCTGTGTCTAAAAATAACTTTTAACGACAAAATTTTGGAGGGGAGAGAAAGGTTGGTTCAAAAATCAAGTACGTTTTTGTGAAAACGCAAGTAGAGACGGACAGACTAACAGATAAAAATCCATACTTGACTGAAGCATGACTGAAATGACTTTAGTGTAGGAAATTTGAATTTAAAAAAACCAAGGCATTGATTGGCCACAGACAATCATATTATCGGCGCTCAGACGCGCATTTGGGGCCATTCCTCAATAGTTGTCCAGTGATAGACACAGTAAATTTCAAGTGTGGTGATTTCCATATGAAATAAATTGAAATAAGTTCAGGGACGCCATACTATAGCCAGCAGCTCAGCTGAGTTTTGCTAGCATTTCTGTGTTCTTTATTCATAATCTGGTAAGATTGAAATTATTTCTTTGCATATTTTGAATATTGTTTAAGGTTTCGAGTGATTTGATACTGCCATATCGAAATCTAGCCTTACAAACAAGTAAGGATTCGCTCTGGACCCCCTGCCCTAGATCAGGGTCTAGGGACAAACAAAATATAAACTACAGCAAGGTTTAGGAAGGGGTGATCAAGTGTTGAGAACAGTGAATCATATCACTTATCCTATTGTATGGCAGTGAGATAATGCACCTATTTCAGAATCTGTAGACTGGGGAAACTTACCCTATGCGAAACCAACTAGGTAAGATGTGCTGTCTGGTCAGAGAGAACTGACCCTGTTTATGTGGTGTTATTGTAATGTGTTATGTGTAGAAGTGGCTTATTAGGTAAGGTTCTGAGCAAAAACCAATACTTTATTTCAGAGCTGTGAGTTCGATCTTGACACTAAGGTGGTGTCAAATGCTGAGTAATAATTGAAGTGAGGACCCGTGCAGTGTACATTTCGGCAGAACATCTTTGTATTGCTCAAGCACGGAGAGGTGGGGCCATCAGATTCCAGCACCAGAACAAATCTATTAAAGTTAAGTAGGCTAGCTGGCCTGCTGAACCTACACCAACTTCATAAAACTAGCACCCAAGAGAATTTACTACTGAAGCATCCCATTTCCTTCCATCATTAATGGACAATGTTTTTGTAGGCATAAACAGGGAGGGATGAAGCCACCCCAACAGCACATCCATTCATAGTTTTCCCAGAAAATTTAACATTACGAACAGTAATACTATAATTAATCTTGAAGATTGCATATGTAAACATCTTTCATTTATCATGCCATTTATTCATGCCATTCATTCATAAATTTCAAAATCTTTGCATAAGTTCTGGCCAAAATAAAACCTTGGTTCAGAACAAATAAATTTAAAAAAGATTTTCTATTCTAAATTTAACCAGCTGAATTTAGTTCATTGTGTTATAAATTTTATTGATAGTATTAGACTTAATTAATATCTGTGTGTGTTTGTATATGTCCATACAACACATTGCATTCAGTACCCTAGATTTTAACGTAGCCACATTCATTAGTAAAAAAAGATATGTGTGAGGTCATAAAGTGGTAGCACGAAAGGGCCTTCTGTATATTCACAGTTACAATTATCTCAGGAGCCTTCACAGCTGACCTCACGCATCACACTAGGTGATAACACCACCATACAATACCATCAAAATCTACTACAACCACTCCTTACACAGAATAGAGCAAGTGATTGTGTTCACACTGTGAACCAGCCCACCACAGACTCAAATACTATCATCTACCATTTATAATTATTATAATAAGCTCCTGACCTTTGTTAGAGCTGAACAGTATGCCTTTCTAAATATTTTGTTATTCAGTGTATGCTGTAGCACATTGAAAACGCACTAATATCAACGTGATCTTATATCGACCATCCGGTAAACAACAACAAAAAACTGTGGGAATGGAATATGCTCGTGTTTCCCGTGAGGTAAAGAAGGAAGTGCTGCCAGCAAAGCATCTGAATGCTGAAGCCAACTGCAAATCGTGCTGACCACGTGAAAACAATGGAAGTGCCACACGCATCACAATTTCCAACAATTATGTCCTAGACAACGTGCACGCGTGGCTACAGTATACCCGGTATAACAAAGCGCTTGAAATGCCACGACTGACTGAAGCCGAATGCCAACCAACCATTGGTATGGCGGAGGCCGGAATGTGCTTGCGGGACATTGCCAGAAGGATGCATTGACATCACAGCACTATCGTACGTCTCACTGAACGTTACCGAACAACTGTCAGTACCCGGGGTAGACTTCGGGGTGGGCAACCACAGGTGACCACCCCTGAACAAGATCATCATATCGTGCTGAGTCACCTACGGAATCGTTCATTCCTGGCAAACCAAACAGCGCGAGAAGTAATGGGAAGACGTGGGCAAGTCTCTCCAAGTACCGTCATACGAAGACTAAGAGCGGCAGTCCTTACTGCAAGACGACCTTACGTGGGGCCAAACCTGACACACAGACATCGTCAACAGCGTCTGCAATGGGTAGAGCAACATGTCAGATGGACGAGACAGCAGTGGACTGGTGTACTATTCACATACGAGAGCAGATTCAACTTATCATTTGCTGACGGACGTCAGCGGGTTGAGCGACGGTGCAGAGTGCACTATGCAGATTGCTGTGTACGAAAGAACAAGCGATTTGGCGGGTGGTAGTGTTCACATTTGGAGTGGATTTACTCGTAGTTTTCATCATCGCTTGCCTCTTCACATCTTCCGTGGGAATGGCAATGCTGTGACATATCAGGATGAAGTTCTGGATGCATTGGTTGTTCCTGCGTTTACAGCACATCCAGACTTGCAACTCCTCCAGCATGACAACGCACCTGCGCACACTGCTCGTATTACTCGGCAATATCTGCAGCAGCAGAACATTGTGACAATTGATTGGCCTACCCAATCACCAAACCTGGCCCCCATTGAACATCTGTGGGACGAGCTTGGACGCAGGGTGTACAGGCAAGGGTCCCCAGCTAATCTGCAACAGATGGAAGCTGTTCTCCGACGTGCATTGGACTTGATTCCCCAGAATATTCCGCAGAGACTTGTGCTTCATATGCAGAGCGGCTGCCAAGCTTGTTTGCACGCACACTGTGACCATACCAGATACTTAGGCTTGTTTGGATTGTGACTTTTGGCAATTTGATTTCTTGATTGGTTGCATTTTTTTTTTTGGTTTTCACCCTTGTCTGATATTATTATATAATTTATTCAAAATCATATGTACACATTAATGACCAGCATGCGTGAATAGAAAAATGAATAACGATCTCAAATATTTAAACATATTTACATATTTTATTTTACCGGTTGGTCGAGATCAACACACGTTGATATTGATGAGTTTTAACAGCGATTCAGTTTATAACCCGTTTCAATTCACTTCATTCATTTTCGTTCAACTCCCGAAAGAGAACATGCCTTCAGCAAACGTATGCCAAATCCTCCTGTTGTATGCCATCAGCTCAAAGTCTTTTCCATGTCTTTCTCATAATTGTTATTTCTGTTTTCAGATTTCTTCTCCACTTGTGTTTTTCCCCCGCTCATCACTGCTTCTCTTACAATTGAGATTCTAAATAAAGGACTGCCTGATGATACTAACAACAAGTTTCCTCAGTGTGTGTCCTATCCATAGCCAGCGTTTCTTTCTGATCTCCTGCTCAACTGACACGTGACTGGTTCATGACATCAGTTGGTCACCTAGTCGTTCCATATCAATCCATCTTATCTACAGGGTATTTGAAAAGCCACTTCTTATTTTAAAATGATTTCTTCACTCATATCCAACTAAGTAAGACGAAACAAACGGCTAAATAAAGGCAATGAACTGCCATGTCATATTACATAATATGCTATGTCTCATCAAAATTAGAAGTCAACGTGAGATACCGTTTGATGAACACATTACTTTTTTTTTTTTTTGTAACGACAGTTTACTGGTCATTTTACATTTTACTGAATTAATGATCGCCGGTTAGAAAACGACACTGCAATAGATGAATCATCATGGCTAAGACTGCTGGAATGTGGCATCAAACGTAAAACCAGCAGGGATGGACGTATTAGAGGACGCATCCGGCGTGTATACAACCAGTGCGCAACAGGAACAATTAGAATTCATATTCTTCGACATCTGCTGAGGGAAACTGAGCACCTATGGGTTTGCTCGGAGTGCAAAGACGTCGCTTATGATTAACATTAACACTAACATTACATTTTACTTTGTTTTATTTTGCATCTGTCAATTAAAGAAAAAATTAATAACAAAATAAAATGTATTTGCCCACAGGCGGTAATTGCTCATTGTTTGACATCTGTTTCATGCATGTCTAAAGTCAGATACTGCCGTGAAGTATTCGAGACTTCACTATACTAGGTCCAGCATCGAGAGGTGAAGTGACACCTTCCACGCTGCCTTTTCCTTCTCTAACTCAAAGAATTGGGTCAGGTACCCATTTACAGCTGGGTAGACTGGAGCGTGTCCGTACCGTTATTCGAACATGGCACCGTTGCCGCGAGAGAACAGCGCAAGTAGGGATAAAAACACTTAAAATTAGAAAGTGATTGTCAACAACCTTGTCTGCAAGCACGTGTTTAATATTCAGTTTGATTACGCGTTTATAAGTGCCTAATTGGCAGGGATGATAGTGTGATTCCCTTCCGTAGCTATGTGGTTGTGCCGTTCGGAAGATCCTTGGTTCGATTCTGCGTTAAGTCTCTCACTTCTGTTGCTTTTCTGTTTTCTAATTTTCTACATCCTTATTTCTCACGAGTGCCTGAAACATACCTTTATGTGTGTAATATTTATTTATTTACGAGTTTATCCAATGGTTATCCAAGACGAAACTGGACGGACAATATATTCACACATATAAAGCATTAGAATTATCAAACTAGATAAAGACGAAGATAGATAGGAATAGAAAAGGGTCTTACTTTGGTCAAGCAAAGGTTTAATGAATCGAATGGATGAAAGAGCAGATAATGGATGATTTCTGTACATCTGGTTCTTGGTAATGGAGCTGTTTTGCCGTTCTTAAGTTCATAATGCTTATTAAGACGTTAGCGTCGATGAGGAATCGAATCATGGTGCTGACACGCTCCAGTCTACCCAGCTATAAATGGGTATCTGACCAAACGTAGGGAAGGAAAAGGCAGCGGAGAAGAAAACTGGTCACCCTCACCTCTCGATGCTGGATCTAGTATGGTAAAATCTCTAACACTTCCACTCAACTACGGCAGTATCTGCCATGGGACTGCCTTTACCTTTTTTTTAATCTTAACCAGCGGCACTTGGGCTATCAGCCCTTCGGCCCAATGACACTTGGGCTATTAGTCCTTCGACCCAATGACACTTGGGCTATCAGCCCTTCGGCCCAATGACACTTGGGCTATCAGCCCTTCGGCCCAATGACAGTTGGGCTATCAGCCCTTCGGCCCAATGACACTTGGGCTATCAGCCCTTCGGCCCAATGACACTTGGGCTATCAGCCCTTCGGCACAATGACATGTCATTGCGAGGCTGGGGAACCTGTGGACTTTCCTTCCAAACCAGTCAGGAGCGTCGCTCCTTCCCATCCACAGAGGGTTTATCTCAGGAGCCGTTCAGGTTATTCAGTCAAAATCCCGGTCGATGACACTCCTTCAAATGCCCACGCCCGGGCTTGAACCGTGAACACCTGATCGCCAGCGCAATGTGGTAACCATTACACCAGCGCGACTCCCTGACTACCTTTACCTGTTTTACTATTTATCTTACCTTGAGGATAAAAAAAAAAAACATACATTGCCGTGTGATGTTATCAACCGGTGTTTGTTAATGTTTAGCAAGTCTTAAAACAGATATAAAACACAATTTAACACACGTATTGCGGCTAACATAATCGAACTGGCCATTGCGTGATCGTTTTCTCCGTGGTCTTTCACTTCACTGAAAAATATAAACCGTTACCCATTTCTTAATACAAATGTTTGAATACATCTGTCACGTAAACAGGATTCCCCAGCGTAAACGTAATCTATTGGCAGAATATGTGAACAATTTTTTTTTTTTGTAACAGAGCAACAAAAGATGTCAGCAAACAATTCGTACCAGACATCAATAGGCAAACCTTCATACGCTCTCTTAGATTATAAAGCAAGGTTTCTCAACATTTTTTGTGACATGTACCCCTTGAACTGGCAAATGAAGGCTACGGACTACTTCTGATAAATAATGTACATAAACGTATAATAAAATATGTTACATTTTAAAATTTACGTTGTGTACACGGATCCACTAGAATCCATTCCAGGACTCCCAAGATGTCCGTGCACCACAAGTTAAGAAACACTGCTGTAAAGTATGTGCCTTACTAGTCAATACGTCTGCTGCGCCTAGAGAAATAAACAAAGGAAATCCTGAGGCCTGCGAGTTGTAAGTAATTAACGAAATTAGGTCAACTGTAGGCACTTGTAAGACAGAGAGATGGAAAGAAAGACAGGAAAGCGGGAAGAAAGAAAGCAGGCAAGCAAAGCAGAAAGAAAGAAAGACAAGAAAGCAGAAATGAAGAAAGGAAGCAAGACAGAAAGCAAGAAAACAAACAAACATGTAAGGACGGAAAGAAGAAAGGACGGAAGGAAGAAAAAACGGACGAAAGAAAGAACTGAAGGGAGAAAGGAAGAGTGGAAGAATGAAAGAAAGAAAGAAATAAAGAAAGAAAAAATAAAGGAAGGAAGAAAGCAAGCACGCATGCAAACAAAGAAGTAAGAAAGAAAGGAAGGAAGGCAGGAAGGACAGATGGTAGGAAGGAATGATTGAAGGAAGGAAGGAAGAAAGGAATGAATGAAGAAAGGAGGGAATGAAGGAATAAATGAATGAATGGATGAACGAACGAACGAACGAAGGAAGGAAGGAAGGAAGGAAGGAAGGAAGGAAGGAAGGAAGGAAGGAAGGAAGGAAGGTTGTTGTTGTTATTGATCCAGCGGTGCCCATCGGCCCAATGCCATGTAGTTATATCTGCACGTTTTCACAAGTTGTTTTGTTTCTCCGTACAACGTGTACCAATTATCTGGCCTCGGAGGAAGGAGCATTTTCCTAACATCATCAGATGTTTCTTGGAATAGCCTCCAATTCGCTTTTTGAAAATTCCAGGGGGTTCTCTGTTTGAAACATGCTTTACTGAGGGTGGTTATGGTGGTGAGTAGTGCTTTGTGATCACTTCCAATGTCACCCAGAACCTGAAATTGACTAGAGTGTTAGGTCAGATGAGCAGATGGTCGAGTCAGGTCGGCTGAGAGAGAGGTGGGCCCTGTGCAGCAAAGTTGGTGGGGACTCTGTATCCTGTAATACTGACAGGTTAGTTGTTTCACAGGTCTCTTCAATGTACCTTCCTGTACTGTTGTAGTCAGGATAACCCCAACGGGGGTGAGTGTCCGTTGAAGTCACCGATAAGAAGGGTTTTGTGAAACTGTGTCTTGTTTAGTTCTGTTATGTTGCATGTTGTCTGAGGTGGGCTGTACACATTGTATTTAGTATATTTGCCGCCGGTGTGCCAGACATTGGCTGTTTGTACATCTGTGGGATAGGCTGTTGATAGCTGTGTGACATCTCTTGGATATCATTCCGGATGTATGTTACTATGCCACGGCAACCAATGAACTTACAGGCGTAACTAATGTATCCAGACAGATGCAGGTCAAAGTCTTTGTGTAAAGTTTCTTGTAGAGCAGCCACATGTACATTGTGACTGCCTAGCAGTTTGGCAAGTTCAAGCTTTTTGTTTCTAAGGCCACAGATGTTTATCTGCAGAATATTAAGTGTATATGTGTTTTCTGTGTGATTTGGTTACTTTTTGCACCTTCTCCCACTTTTCCTCTTCTTGGGAAGTCTGTCGGTTTTTTTCCAGTAGTCAATTTTTCGCACATTACAGTCTGGTTACTCACTGTCTGCCCCGGACCTTGATAACCGAGGCGTCGTCCGATCTCGTTTGAATTTATCAATTTTGACTTTTTCATCATCATGGCATTGTGATGCTGGAATGCCTGTGGATTTTCTACCCTTCCTGGGTAGAAGCCAGAAGTGTACTGTGTCAGCTCTAGGGGAGATAAAGGGAGTGTTTCTGCGTCTCCCCGCCGCCAGTTACCTGCTGGTTACGCCGAGTTCTCCGAGGCTCTAAGCATATGACAAAAAGTTGAAGGCAATAGGATGGTCACGTCCTGGGTCTCTGTGCCTGCATGATGGGTTCCGGTCTTGAGGAAGTAGTTCATACTCGGTCCCACTCCCAAGACTTTGTTCAGTATCCATCTGGCACCTTCCCACCCACAGCTGGTGTGTACGTTGTAGTGCACCGGTTTTATTATCGAGGTTTGCTCCTCTAGATCCGTTGTGTTTAGCCTGGGGGTTCGCACCCACAGTTACCAGGACTACATCGAGGAGGGCGTGGCTCTTCACCACGCACAACGATCTTAGGGTATGAGAGGTTTTGCTAGGCCAAGAGACTGACACCGTATTGGTCGCTCCTTTCATGAAAAATGAATTCACTAGGCCTAGGGTAAAGCAAGGGGGAGATTCCACTACCCACAACACCAACAATGATGATGATAGGAAACTCTTTACAGAGCGATAAAAACAGGAAGCAATCTGATCATCAGAACAAGTCCCCCCGTCCGACAAGTGTTTCGGCTCGATATACTCCTTTACACTCTAAGGGGGGCGGGCCCACTTGGGTCATGACTCCCAAGCGTCTCAGCCTTTTGTTGTCTTGTATCGAAAATGAACCCATTTCACTTATGGTAGCAACTTTAAAATCCACAACTCCGTCAGCTGTGGAGGCAATTGTGAAAGTAACAAAGAGAAGACAAATTATACCGTTCGTTCCGTCGCACATCACAACTAAGGACACACACTGAGGCACCAGCGCGAAGCCGACAAGCCTAGCCACTGCGCGCTAGCCACTGAAATTCTGTGCCTGACACCCCTTATAATATACGCCGCCTGTTGCCCCTCAGTCACAGCCCTTTCATTAGTACACACAAAAAAACTCAGCGTGCTATGGACTTAGAAAAAGTTTGGTGTTTTCTGTACCACAGCGTTTATTGTCACGATTTCCATTGCCCATTGCGGTTGTTCCACAGCCAGCCTGATGCCTTTTCGGCAGTTTCACTAAGCCTCTTCAGTGCCCTTGTTCTCCACTGTCCCCTCAGCCCCAACAGTTTCAATAAATCATACACTGATGCAGCCACAAGCCCTCTTGCGCCCACTTCAACAGCCATGACCCTTGCAGTGAACCCATCGTGTCTCAGATCCGCGGCCAGATCACTATACTTCACCGCTGTGAACGAATGTTGCTCGTCTAATCTGGATTCAAACACATCATACACACTGTCTGTAAAACAGACTAGGCCCCAAGGAAGGAAGGAAGGAAGGAAGGAAGGAAGGAAGGGAGGAAGAAAAGGCGGAAGGAAAGACGGAATGAAGTAAGGACTGAAGGAAATAATGACGGAAGGCGGACTGAAGAAAGGAAGGACATTAGATAACACAAAAGTAACAAGTGTGATAGACACTCCGACGATTTCAATCAAAGACCATCCGAACATCGCCTCGCTTCGAGAGTGAATCATGACACACTATCAACTAAGCATCACAACAACAACAACAAATGTGCATCGCTAGAGATATTAACCCTCGCGACATAACACGCAGCTATGGAATACAGGACCCGGAACGACGCAGTTGTTTGTATCGACTCTTCCAGTTGACCCATTCACACATGTTTTCTTTCAGGAAGAAGAGTTCTTTAAGCCATAGTCCAATCGTGGCCATTTTCAGAGGATCACCAGAAGGCTGGCAGTGGAAGCAACCAAAAAATGTCTAAGATAGCTTCCGCTTAGATAAAAGTCGTCAGTTACACATTGGTAACCTAGTCGTACCGCTTCACTCCTTCTATTCTGCACAAGCACCCATTTAAACTTCTCGATTGTTTTTTTTTTTTTGTTGGTGCCCGTGTTTAAGAGCCAAACAGAGGAACTGACATGACATGTGAGATGGAGATTCTTATTTTTGGATTGGACATGATTTCTCTTGATTTGCACATATTTCCCAATGCAACGAAAGCTGTGAAATTTAGATGTTTGAAATTTCAAAGGAAAAATAATTGTTCTTTGTACTTTTTAGTTATGAAAATTTAAAAGAACTCAGAATTTTTTTACGTTCATTTAACTAATTTTTGTTTGTTTCTCAGTACATAAAAAAACAAACAAAAAAAGCAAATAAACAAACAAACAAACAAATATCATGTAGCAGTAGGTTAAAACAGGTATGTGCAGACGATTCCCAAATTATAAACATCGAAAAAAAAAAACATTTTTCGTTTTAAATCTACAAGGCGCGTTTTTTAAGTAATTCCCGGTATAAAATAGTAAAAAAAACCATCATATATAAAAATGATTTATTGCAGCCAAAAGTGAACCACACATTTACATTATTTCTCAACTTAGTCACCATCGACTTCAACACATTTTTGGTATCGTGGCACCAGGTTCTTAAATCCAGTGTCAAAGAAGTCTGCCGCCAGATGGGTGCCGAAGATGTTAACCGATGAACACAAGCAGAAACGCCTGGCTTCGGCTCAAAAATTTTTGCAGCGCTATCCAAATGAAGGAGATGAATTTTTGGGCCACATTGTTACTGGAGATGAGAGCTGGATTTCCTACACAAACGTCGAATCAAAGCAACAGTCGATGCAATGGCGACACTCATGGTCCCCGAAAGCAAAGTAGTTTAAGCTAGCACATTCTCTCAAAAAGATCATGGCCACTGTTTTCTGGGACAAAAAAGGGGTCTTGTTTATTGATTTTCTTGAACGTGGAAAGACAGTTAATGCCAATGCTCTGCATAGCTAAACTGAGAATTAAACTGAAGAAGTTATACCAACCGAATAAAAATAGAAGAATAGATGTACACAGACTGCAATCAAATGATATAAAGGAGGAATATAATGTTAAAATGAACAACTATTTCGATGCTTTAGGCAAAATTGACAACGATATCACCACCAAGACAATCGATACTAAATGGGAACAACTGAGAACAGCAATGACAGAAGCAGCTGTAGCGACCACCAGATACCTGGTACATAAAAAGAAAAAATGGATGAGAGAAGATACTTGAGATAAAATATAAGAAAGGAAAACAGCAAAACTTAAACTACTAGCGGCAAGTACACATAGTGTAGTTGAATCTTGCAAACTAACGTATAACTTGTTAAATAAAGAAGTGAAGACAAAAACTCGAAGAGATAAAAGACACTTCATCAATGAACTGGCCATAGAAGCTGAAAATGCTGCAAGAACTGGTAATAGTAGGTGCCTTTATCAAATTACAAAACAACTATGTCACCAGCCTACTAATATGGAAACACTTGTTAAAGACAAATTAGGGAATTCAATACCAACAGAAAAAGAACAAATGAAGAGATGGGCTGAGCACTTCATGGAGGTGCTAAACAGACCACCACCAACAGTAACACCTGATTTTAATAATGAAACACCTACAACTACCTTGCCAATAACTTGCGATGAATTCACGCAGGACGAGATCAAACAAGCCGTTAAAAGATTAAAAAATTTTAAGGCTGCTGGAGTTGACGAAATTGCAGGCGAAATGATTAAAGCAGTTAATGATAATAACCTCTTGAGAATTTTAGATATTATAAATGAAGTATGGAGAGAAGAACAACCACCACAACAATGGAAAGACAGTATTATTGTAAAGTTGCCGAAGAAAGGTGATCTATCAGACTGTAATAATTGGCGTGGTGTATCTCTATTATCGGTACCTGGAAAATTATTGTGTTGCATGATGTTAGAAAGACTTAAATTGCATGCTGACGAAAAGATCAGAGAAGAACAAGCGGGTTTCAGGCCGAAACGATCATGTATTGATCAAATATTCACACTAAGAACAATTATAGAAGAATCAGTGGAAATGCAATCACCACTTATTATCACCTTCGTTGATTTTCAAAAAGCCTTTGATAGTCTACACCGCCCATCACTGTGGAAGATACTTGCAATCTATGGTTTTCCAACAAAATATGTGAATATAATCAAAGCGCTATATGACAATGCAAGATGTTGTGTTAGAACAAATAAAGGGAATACAGAATGGTTTACAGTAGAAACAGGGGTGAAACAAGGCTGTATTATGTCACCACTACTTTTTGGAATAGCTATTGATTGGGTTATGAGAAACTATACCCACATTGAACAATTAGGTATAAAATGGACAAATGGAAAATTCCTGGGGGACCTGGATTTTGCAGATGATTTAGCATTCTTAAGTTCAACACCCAGACAATCCCAAGAAGCAGTAAATAATCTGTGTCATCTCTCGGTTAAAATAGGTCTCCAAATAAATCCCTCTAAAACTAAAGTTATGAACTTTTCCAACGAGACCTTTGATATCATCCTGAACGGGGAAAAACTACAGAAAGTTGAAAGCTTCAATTATTTAGGCAGTAAAATGACTCAGGATGGTGACACAACAAGAGAAATTCATACTAGAATTGCTTTGGCAGCCAGCGCCTTTAATAGATTATCTAACATTTGGAAATTACGATCACTGAATATACATACCAAGCTTCGTCTGTTTAATTCAAATGTCATCTCAGTGTTAACATACGGTTGTGAGAGTTGGAAAATAACAAAATCATTGGAGAACAAGCTGAATACATTCGAGAACAAATGTCTTAGAAAACTTATGAACATCAGTTGGAAAGAATTCAAGACTAATCGACAAATAAGAGAAGACTCTAGGCAGAAATATGTCTCCGACTATATAAGGAAAAGACGATGGTCATATATCGGTCATGTCCTACGAATGCAAAACAACAGAATACCACTGCAGGCGCTCACTTGGGTTCCTGAGGGTAAGAGGAAAAAAGGAAGACCAAAAGAAACACTTAGAAGAACAATAATAAGAGAAGGAAGAACGTTGGGATTAAATAATGTGCAAGAGCTAAGAGGAGTGGCGTCACAACGAACAATCTGGAGAGCACTGATTTCTGCCTTATGCGCCGTGTTTGGTGCTTAAAGAATTTATTATTATTATTATTGTGACACTCTGATAAAACTTAGACGTGCCATCCAAAACAAAAGACGTGGGTTGCTGTCCACTGGGATTGTGCTTTTGCACGATAATGCTCGACCTCACATGGCATATCGAACTGTTCAATTGTTGCAAAAATTTCACTGGCAAATTTTTGACCACCCGCCCTACAGCCCCGATCTCGCGCCAAGTGATACCACCTTTTCATGCACATAAAGAAGTGGCTGGCATCTCAGCGGTTTGAAACTGATGATGAACTGCAGACAGGCGTTAATGAATGGTTCAAGATACTGGCGGCAGACTTCTTTGACACTGGATTTAAGAACCTGGTGCAACGATACTAAAAATGTGTTGAAGTCAATGGTGACTATGTTGAGAAATAATGTAAATGTGTGGTTCACTTTTGACTGCAATAAATCATTTTTATATATGATGGTTTTTTTATTATTTTATACCGGGAATTACTTAAAAAACGCGCATCGTACTAACATACTTTAATTTCCCAATTCACACATGTACTGTATTCTTTAGAAACATTAAAATATATGTATATATATATATATAACAATTGGTCTCTCACAGTTTTAAATACAACTCACACGGGATCATCATCATTTCCAGTTTAACTCTTTGACTCCGCAATTATTTTCCACCCTGTGCCGTAATTTTAATTCATGATAGACTAAAAACAACGTTCAGAGAGTTGTTTTGGCACGGGTGTCAAATCTGTCCTACGCCCTGCGCGTTGTTCCTGAGTCAAAGAGTTAACTTCTTATGAATAACTAGCAATAACCCGTTAATAATGACAGTAGTAAATCAAAAACTTTAATATATCTTTTAAATGCTCTTTAATTCAATATAAAAGTTATTTGATGACAACATTTTTTGTGACAGTGCGTGGATTTGTGTCAAAGAATGTTCCCTCATAAAAAGTGTTTTTGACAAAAACTTTCAAGTTTTCATGATTTGTTCCATGGGTGAGGGCGACATAGAGCTGGCCGTGTCCGAAAACAGGTTCGGAAGGAAAACTCCTACGTGATCAAAAGATTGTCCTTGCGCTTATTGATCGTCATTGCAAATGCTAAAATCACCGGGAATTGACGACATAGCATACTAAATGGCAAACTGCGCTCGCTCGGTTCTAAGTCAATGCGAGGAATTAAGACTCGTTCTCCTAATTACTGCCAGTGATAATTTCTGCATCAATGAGATTCCGATGCAAGACTTTTATGACCAAACGCGTGCCATTCAACAATCCGTTTTTTTGCGTTCAGATTTCGCAACAGCATGATACACGCAGCAACCTTTAATTTCTGCAAATGCTGTAGCATTCCTGATGGGCACTGCTCGTTAAGGAACTCGGTTGGGAAATTAACTGCGTCGTTGGGATCATCGGAAATCTTGGTATCTATGCTCCAATAAACCGTTTCATTTCCAGCGAGTAGCTCCAATAATAAGTCTGCAATACTTTAAATTACAATTTTGTCTTGAAGAAACAATCAAAAACTTACATTTTAAGGTTCGTTTAACAAAATGATGAGTTAAATCCGTTTCCGGAATGACACTGGGTTCTACAATCAAAAAGTTACATTTTGTTCATATATCACTGTCACTCACTTTGTGTTGCACAATTCACCGACTTTTCTTCGTTGAGTGTTACTATTTTCGGAAGAGTACATATAAGGGAAACAATACAATTAATGTCTAACTTTCAACCACAGTTGCATCCCTTAGATGTGACCGATGTACAAACGGCGAAAATTATAGAGTTTGATGATAGGACTATCACTGCAGCTGGGCCGCACTAAATCGTCTATGTAGTCTTGCAGCTGTGGGTTCTGTAGCTATATGTTTTACATGATAAAGTTTTTCCACCTCCATGCACAATCTCACACTAGTCGTCTGAGGTGGCAATAGAACTTTTGTCTCCTCACAGACCCCGTGATCTACATCTTGCAGTGTCATTCAAATAACCATCATCATCACCCTCCCTTCAGCTCCCCAAGGAACATAGGCCATCAACAAACTTTCATATGTCTTCCTGTTCTGTGCCATCCGCTCAAGGTCTTACCATGTTTTCTTCATAACCTTTATACCTGTCTCCAGTTCTCTTCTCCATGTGTTCCTTTGTCTCACTTTACCTTTCTTACCCTGTGCATTCCAGAACAAAGACAGTCTTGTAAGGCTATCAACAGGTTTCTTCAATTTATACTATCCATCTTTAGTGTCTTCTTCTCATCTATTGGTACTTGTTTGGTTCTTGTCATAAGTTCAATATTAGTCATCTTGACGCCTTCTATTCTATGCAAGCAACCAGTTATTAAAGTCTGCAGGTTTTTGGTTGTTGTTGTTGTGGTGCTTCACGCTTCACGGCCATACCATTAGGATTGACTTGACATTTGAATTGAAGATTCAGATTTTTATGTTGGGTTACATTTAGCATACAGATACTAGTCCTAAAATATGCCATAACTTTTCCGGAGTGCAAATATGCAAAAAAAAAGTTGTATAATTCTAAATATAGCAAGCATAATTACTAGTTGTAAATATACACACATATATTTCCCCGCTCCGAATATGTAAACATCTTTCGTCGTCTTTTTCTTTTTTGTAATATTTCAAAATATACAAGAAATATTTTCAAGCTGCTGATGTATTTGAAATATTCTGTGTCGTTAAGTTACGTCAGAATGACAAATTTTCAGTAAAATTAGTTTTTGTAGCGTTTGGAAGTCTTGCCTTTGATAAACTCGGTCTATTCACCTCGCCAAGATCCCATAGTGAACGGTTTTTAAAAAAAGGTGAATTGTAGGCGCTCGTCAGTAAGAAACAAAGGAAGAACGAAAGAGAGAAAGAAAGACAGGACCGTATAGCAAACGAATGAAACATAATTAGGTAAATTTTTAGCACTCGTAGGGAAAAAACAGGAATACAAAGGGAAGGAAATAAAGACAGAAAGAAAAACAGATAGAAAGAAAAACAGAAGGAAGGACAAGATCCCATAGCAAACAAATAAAAATTAAGTGAACTGTAGGCAAAAGAGGGAAAGAAAGAATTACAAAATGTCGTAGTAAACAAATAATAAATATACGTAAATTGTAGGAACATGTAAGAAAGAAAGAAAGAAAGAAAGAAAGAAAGAAAGAAAGAAAGAAAGAAAGAAAGAAAGAAAGAAAGAAAGAAAGAAAGAAAGAAAAAAGACAGAAAGAAACTATACAATATAAAACAAATTGAAGTAACTGGCACTCCCGAGATTGTTATTAGATCCTATCAAATGGCTCCATCGCTACATGTGAAAAATTAATCGTCTTTAGACAAATCACCCATTGATGGTGAAGCTTTTTTTGGCTAAATGTTTCTACACAATCGGGTAACCGGCCTCATGCCCAACCCTCCTTTGTTGCCTTTTACGACATGCCTGGTGGGTTACAGTGTTTAGCATTTTGAACTCCACTTTCAGACTTGGGCAACTGGCGTGTGCAGACAATCCTTCTACCGGAATTGCCACGGTTAGAAATGAGACCGACAAAATACATGGCTGAGAGAACTGGACGCAAAAATACACAAATAATTAGTAGGACACGGACAGACACTGAAATGGTTGCTCGTCGATAGGAGAACTTGTCATTCGTTTGTTAAACGCTTATACTCTGTGGGAAGCTAACTGGCAACGAATAAATGATGATACACGATTAGCTAAGCACTAAAAAAGACAATGTATCCTGGGGAGTAGGGTTGTGGACCCAGAGTCGTGAAGTCGGTCATTTTTAGTGGAGTCGGGGTAGGTAAAATATTGGGATGACTCCAACTCCGAATTTTACGAAACTTAAGACAGATCAACGTTTGATCCATGCAAGACTTAAGTCAAGACAGATCCACGTTTGATCCCTGCAAGACTTAAGTCAAGAGAGATCCACGTTTGATCCATGAAAGACTTAAGTCAAGACAGATCCACGTTTGATCCATACAAGACTTAAGTCAAGACAGATCCACGTTTGATCAATGCAAGACTTAAGTCAAGACAGATCCACGTTTGATCCATGCAAGACTTAAGTCAAGACAGATCCACGTTTGATCCATGCAAGACTTAAGTCAAGACAGATCCACGTTTGATCCATACAAGACTTAAGTCAAGACAGATCCACGTTTAAATCAATGCAAGACTTAAGTCAAGACAGATCCACGTTTGATCCATGTAAGACTTAAGTCAAGACAGATCCACGTTTGATCCATGCAAGACTTAAGTCAAGACAGATCCACGTTTGATCCATGTAAGACTTAAGTCAAGACAGATCCATGTTTGATCCATGCAAGACTTAAGTCAAGACAGATCCACGTTTGATCCATGCAAGACTTACGTCAAGACAGATCCACGTTTGATCCATGCAAGACCTAAGTCAAGACAGATCCACGTTTGATCCATGCAAGACCTAAGTCAAGACAGATCCACGTTTGATCCATGCAAGACCTAAGTCAAGACAGATCCACGTTTGATCCATGCAAGGGAGGGGACGCTTAAAACATTTGAAATAACATTTTAAAGTAGTAAAACTCCTAAAACTATTTTTTGTTGTTAAAGTACATCAATTTTTACATAATGTAGAAAAATTTCAGTTGCTTCTGATCATAAATAAAGTTTTTATCACAACTGGAAATGTGTGGGCACATTTAGAAATAGCACCCAAGAAATGAAAATAAACTATATACACTGTCAACTTTCCCGTCATTGTTAAAATGAAACTATTTGGTCTCGTGGCGTTTTGGCAAAGCAGTCATTTGTCTGCAGGTGTGGATGATTTATTATTTTGTATTACTGTATGAATGAATGAATAGTTTAAAATGTAGTCTTCGAAAGCCACGTATTCATTTATTCCCACACATACTATACTTATACATATAACTCCATATAACTGCATAGTTTATGCCATACCACTAGTTACAAAGAACTGTTGTCAGAGTCGCAGTCGAAGTCGGACTTCTAAAATTTCCGGATGTGACGTATAATGGAAATATAGCCTACAGTATCTGACAGCCCTAAAATCCCCTTAGCGTTCTATGATTTGCTAGTAAAAGTCAAACATTTTTCTGCCTGCATTTACTCATTTTAATCCATGCCAGTCATAACAGGGAGCGAACCTGGTTTGTTTACCAGAGTTTCTCATGCGAGCTGATCTGTCAATCATCGGATATCAGACAGACGCATGTGGGATAACACCGGACTTTTTGAAGTGAGACGCTCGGGCAGAGAAATTTTCCCGAGAGACCCTTTGATGTTCGTACATACAGGTAGTGACAAATCTTTGATCTTCAGAAACGGGGAAAATATCGGAAGGATTACCGTTACACGGTTCCAAGTCTCTGTTGTCGATTAGCAACGCCGACAGAGAGACCGTGAAAACATTCTATCTGGGAAAACGTAATCTCCTGTTTTCTGTTATGCGCTATAGTGTGAAAGGTAACGTCATCTATAGATCAGAGAGACAATAATGTATATAAACTGTGGCTCCCCAAGCCAGTTATCAGTTGTTGCTCAGAATTTTGGATAGTCTAAACACGTAGTCTAGAACCATTGTGGTAGATGTTAATAGCATTTCGTGGGGATTTCCATTTCTGATTTGTGGTAATAGAAATTAGCATTTACGTGATTTAATGTGCTAAGTTTTATCATCTTAAATTCACTGTGATTTTCTGGCTGTTAGAACTAGTGAAATAAATAACACGTATCTATTTTTTTTACCAGATGTGAAGTTATAATGTAATTTCCATCACCCGCTTTCTCACCCAGGAAGATACGTTTAGCTGACTGTCGTAGATTTTAGGATAGGAGAATTAAGACTAGGGGTTGGTCCCTTCTGAATAGAGTTGATTAGGTGATTGACACCGTGAGAATTAGTAAAAACAATAGAATTTCCACACAGGTGAGATGATAGACTGTGGTATAGAGGCTGTCGCTGAAAGCGAAAAGAATTCTTCTCTCTCTCACCTATCCTCTACGACGGCTTTTTACAGAGTCCGACAGTCTAAACCACATATATATTACATATAATTTTATCTACTCACGGGCACGCACATACACGTGACGACAGTTAAACACACAGACTTGGAAAATCTATAACAATGATTATACAGATAATTGGGATCGAGCTGACCAACGCACTGATGTTTTTTTGTTCCAGAGAAATTTTTAATTATCATATCAAAATTTCTCACAACACCAAAAATACATAAAGGAAGCATACAAATAGACATAAAAGAATCAATGACTTTCTACCAGGATGATAGCCCCGTGATGATATTAACTCTAGGTTTAGCCCACAGCCCCGTTATGAGACAGATGATGGCCCAAAGAGTCACAAATACATATGGTTAGGGTCTAATATTGTCCCCCTTAGAAGGTATAGACTGACTTTGACAGCAGTGTCTATTCTAAAGGAACAATTAATACAACAAGCGAGTGCATTAAATAACGAACATCCTTCCGTCACTTTCACTCGGTTCATTCATCAGGGATCCCTGGCACACGTTCTTACCTATCAAAAACTTGATGTAATTCACCGTCTGGCGCAACCGTAGGACACTTCTCTACAGTGAATCTGTATTCTTTGGATAAAGCGAATCCCAGCTCTACAATTACAGGTTTATTCCACTGTTTTCGGGGAGCGTTCACTTCACCAGTTAAATTTTAGATTTACTGTTAATGTCACTTGAATCAGGTTTGATAAGCAAGTTTAAACGGGCACACAGAGTTCAGAAACACGAGGATTCCCTTAATTTGGAAAGAATGACCAGTGGACAACTTCTTTCAACAGATAGCCTGGTTTCACTATACACTCTTCGACAAAAAAATGTCGGGAAAAATGTTAATGTTATTGATTGTAATTATTCTCGTCGCCAGTCAGCAATTTTACATTAGAGTTTATGAAAGAATTTCAGATCTGGCGCAAAGGCCCGTATTGATCATTACAGTCTTTGAAACCCGTTTGTGGGATATAGTATTTCTGTCTAACTCTGTCGGCCTATGCACTGTCCGACCAGTGTTACTTGAGAAACCCACGTGGTTCAAAAATAAGGACTGTCTATTTCTTCACAAATATGGAACTCTTATTAAATGCTGGTAAAGTTCGGGTCACCCCAGTATTTCACTGTATAAAAGGAAAAGCACATATAAATCATTTACATATTATGTACTCAATATAACTTACATTTAAAACAGCAAGCCTACAGCTTGACTTATTATTTAAACTTCCGGTGAAATAAGTTATATAAAATCGATCATCAGGAATTAGGAATATGGTGCGTATTCCGTCACTACTCACTGATGTCGCGTCTAGCATTTATAAGTTTGTTATTAAAACAGTTTCGACTGAGTATTAACCGTTAAATTAAATTCCTTATAGCTACTAGTTTTAGTAAGCTAAAGATATAATTTATTATGTATTTCCACTGTATGCGTCACTAGAAAAATAATACAAACTATATATTAAGCACTCTGGACACAGAACTAGTTTAGAATGAAATAGGCGATTAAACACTAATCACTTCACAAAATACTAGATAATAATATATTTACCTCAAACACAGCACTACAGGATATCGCACAATTAAGAATTATACGCTTATATTTATGGAAGTCTAGAAGTTCGACAAATTGTCGCAACAAACTAAGAAACTTCACTTATACAGCTCTACTCTTCGCGAACCACCTGTCTACTGCGATTTATTGAGAAAGAATGAAATTAAAGTTTCAAACTAGGTTTAATATCTGAAACAGACAAAGGATGAACTATTTCCCCAACCCTGATCTCTCCCCTTCTCATAACACCTTACGTTTAACATTACCATTACTAGACGTCTTACATAACTGACACTTCTGCATTTCCGCACCTCGCGCTGACTCGGCCAACAGTGGGTGTCTTTTCAGGTGGAATTCCCAGACACATGTCTGAACTGCGCCGTGGAGCATGGGTGTCAGATGCGGGAACCCCGACACTCTGACTGACATCTAAGTAATAGAATTACGTATCCCAGTATGAGAAAAACACAAGGTAAAGTTTGAGAATACTGAAGAAAATATTTTTCGCAAACGAGTGATGCGAAAAATACAGGAAAAACAAGTACGGAAAGATAATAAAATAAAAGGATTCGGGTGAGAGAATAGGAAGAAGATGTAGGCAATTTAATGATCAAAACCCACGTGACACTGACTGATATTAATACACTAGGCGCGACTGATAAGGGACAGAAAAGAATTCACGTTCATTCCATTTTGTGTAATTTTAATAAGTGACTGTTATCTATACCATATGACGACCCACCGACGCCGACAATCTAATAGCTATTAATTACAGGCGATATTTGTTAATTGCGCGTATGGATAATTAACTAATAATTGTCATTGTACGCTGATCGTTGAGCGGGGCAGGAGGGGAAAGGCTGCATGCCTCAACCAAACTTGCACTCGCTAAGCGACGCGCGATAGAATAGGCTAGAGACACCGTGTGCCTTTTAAATTTAATCAGGACTGACGGAGCGGATAAGAGACCGTCTTGTCCCCTTCCGTGTACATAGATGTAGTTATATAGAATAGTAGCATTCTTTTTCATAAATGTTCTTTATTCCTCGCAGACCTGATCAAAGGGCGACCAGCGGTCTATTTTGGTCCTTGTTCTTCATCTACTGATTGATTAATGTTGTCCTCTTCTTGGCTTACGCGTCCCCAAGTTCAGTTATGAACAGGATTGGCCAAAGAGACAAATTAACATTTTAAATAGTGAAGTTAACTTGACTTATCAATACCCAGATATTTATTCAATTTTATCAGCCCACTGTGGCGTAACACAAATAACATTACTATCTGACTTTTGACAGTCGTATCCGCGGACTTATCCAGCACGTTACGCTGTTTCAAAATCGGCACTCATCACAGAGCCAGCCGATAGGATTTACCATCATCACCATAATTAACAGTTTTTTTAAGCAACCAGATGTGTCCCTATACTGGTAGTAGTGTCTACTGTTTACTGTGAACACAAGATCTCGTTTAGTTTTTGCTACATTAATTATTCGAAGTGACATTTGTCTACCCAGGAATCAACCACCAAATGAGGCGTCCCCCTTATAAAATTTAATTATTCAAGGAGGGACTGGGGCCAATTTGGAAGATAAAAACACTGGAAAATATATATATATTTACAGACATCGTATGTCCAAGAGATTTCTTCACCAAGAATAGGGTAAGCGTGATTAAGTGGCCACGTATGTCAGAGAGTGAATATTTTTCTTTGTTACAGGAAAATTGTATTATCTGGATTCTGCTTAAATATTGTTTCCTTCACTGGATAGCATTTAGTAGGAACTTTGTTCTTTTCTTTACTGTCTATTCTGTAACTTATTACTAACCTTTGACCTTTGGGGTTATTAACGTTGGGTTCTTTTGTTCTCAATAAGGGGAGGGCACACGTGTTCTGTTATTTTCCTATGTATGAAATTCTGATTTCTATTTGATCTTTCTTTAGATATTCGATGTTGTAAAGTTTTAATGATAATAAACAACAAAAGAACTTACCTTTGTGTGTTGGTCAGACCCATACCCAATTTACCATAGTTTTTTCACGTTTGTGTGTCTTGTTGTCACATAACAGAGTTGTGTGTGTATGGTTAAACTTATATTTACATATATAGGGAGGTGCAAGATTGTCTTGTACTAAAAGATAGTCGTATAGATAGGCTGGACTAGAGAAACTTCTCATTCCAGAGTGTAGCAAAGTTGATTTTGCTGGGGAGGTTATGATGGTATCCTAAAAAGAATGAAAAGGTGTCTGATATAACCGTGTGAGGTCAAGCAAATGTAGGTCTCTGACTCTATAGATGATGATGATGATGAATTATGTGCAGAGAACCTAACGCTACCTCCCTAGGTCTCACACGGTCAATCTTCTGGCTCTAGTGTATGGTGTACCTAGTGTCTAGGGGAGAAATGAATGATGGTACACAACAATCAAACACTTTAAGTTTCTATAAAAGAAGTTAATAACTAGCAGTTAAGTTTTTCTTTGAACAAATATTTACAATGTATTTTGCCTGTCCATTCATAGCTTGTGGACAGGTCTTTGAAAATAAGGACAAGATAGTTTACAGAAAAGGAACCATTAAAACTGTTGGGACAATCTGCCCAATAACTAAAAGTTATTATGTATTTATAAATGTTCTTCCTGTATGGAATATTAAATTAGTTCACTTTAGTTATCTAATTTATAAATGTCCTTCCTGGATGAAATATTACAGAGTTCACTTTAGTTATCTACCGGGAGAGTCACTGTATATGAGGGCTGTAGTTTCTCATACCCCCATAAAATTCCTGTGTAATATTTTAAAACACAAGAAAATGTCAGAGATGCCCAGATGTTTTACTCTTCACCTGAGAGTCCTTGTTGTAAGATAATACGATGGCTAGTTGCAGAAATTTCAAGTCAACACTCGCCAAAGCTCCTACTGGATATTCGACAGCATGTAAATCTGGTTGGAGACTGGTTGGCGTTTATAAGCACTCAGCAGGTTTCCTGTCACCAGCCGGCAACAGGAACATAGACCCTCTGCAACAAAAGGACACCCTGGCCTTTTATCTCTGATCATTTATTCTAACACTTAATTCCCTACGTGGGTATGGGGTTAGCCTCGTGTGCCTTACAAATGCACTCGCCCCGAATTGTACAGGACTCCCACCTGGTTGTGACCACACCTCAAGTCCTTATAGTAGATACGCCACTGTACGTTCACATACTTTTCCTCCATACAATAATGTGGAGTAACCACATTTCCTGTGATATGATCTTCTCTTCTTTTCTTTACACTTATATTTGCTTCAGGCATGTTAAACAGTGTTCATTGAACACAGAGGCTTGCTAAACTATTTTAATACAATAATATGTCAACATAATTATAACAACATACATCAGTCAGATACCGCTTAATGTGTGGACTCAACAATGTTTGCTTCCGACATGTCCTTCACTTTTTCCCCAATAGCAGTATCTAACTTTGTAGTTGGACCAAACATATTAAATTTCATAAAATATCCTTACCACAATCAAGAAATATATAAACAAATGACGCTGATTTTGTGAAGAAATGGCCTCAGCTTCCTCCGAACTGCACAGACTGCGAATTTATTCTTTATTTAAGTTTAAAATTAACACAGCTGTTTTTTCAGCGTATCTGTATACAAATTTTAGTTCAACTGGCAATGAATAATCAAAGCCTTTACTAATATCTACCAGCACTAGCCAATCGTAACGTTCTACTACTTGAATTCAAAAGCAGTTTGAATGAAAAACCAAAATAATTTTGAATAACTGGTGGTCGATTGGCTAGTCTGCTCTAGTCATGCCAAATACAAAAGATATCACGTTTAGGATTACATTTCTCCTACCGTTCCCCTTTCCCATTCATACTCTGTTCACCTCAAGCGAATTTGCATGTACCTCCCTGCCTCTTTTTCCAGCTCGCGTCCCCCTAACGTTACCAAAAAAACATGAGCAGGAACGCCAGTGTGTCTGGTCGTGTGTTCTTGGAGATTAGTATTTCTTCAATAACTTCTCTAATACTGGGAATATCATATATTTTAAAGTACATTCTTACACAGCTAACTTTACGTCATAAAAAAGGTAAAGGTAAAGGAACCCGTTACACGCCCATTGAGGCATATTGGGAATATGGTGTTAGGCCCATATTATCTTGACCGTCGGCACACTAGGGGTGATGTGGTCGGCATCACGCCGGCCGCCTTAACCTTCCCAGAGTTGCTCTGGTACCCATTTGGGGCTGGGTCGACCCAGGAGCCGTTTGTGGCCTAAAAATATTCCCACCTCATCTGGGGATCGAACCATAGACCACTGCGCTAGGAAGCCAGTGCACTAACCACTATGCTACCGCGGCGTTAACTTTACGTCATACTACCATATAATTCTTATGGGGAACTTCCTAATGGTTTAAAATTTCCAATTTATTTCATCGTCCATCGTCAAATAAAATTTTACACAAGTCCGCCATATTTCCCCTCCTTCATCTTGCGCGCATGTATTTTTTCCAATAACTACTTGTTTTAGTTACATCAGAAATGCTACCACGAGAAGGAAATAAAACTGTCTGCGTGGTTATGCCTTGGCTGGCTTTTTCGCAGTGTGAATATATGCGTTGCAGACTGTGTCATCGAAGCGGGGTTGACGGGGCGGGTTTAAGATTTGCGTTACTAGTTAGCATTGTATCGTGTAATATTACCCAAAAATGTAAGGATTACTACTGATTTTGCTACAAAGTTGACAAAAAGTGTGTAAAGTGTCGGTGTTTGCTATTTGACCACTACTGTAAAGGACCCGGTGAGAGACTTCCAGGTTTTGGACAGCACTTGTCATACTGGAACCGGTTTCCCTTGAGGCTCCAGGAGAAGCACGACATCTGCGTTACCACTGTATGATTGAAAGATGTAATCTACGTGGGAACTTGGTCAACTACCCAACCTTGCGCAGCGCTGTATCTACTGGTCATGTAGATGTAGTGTGAGAGTGGAAGCAACGCGAATGGTGACTGTTCTATGTAGTTGACACTAGATACTACTGCACTCACACACTCTTATACGAGTCAAAGATGGCTGGAACTACAGCTGACGTTTTTTTCACCTTTTATTAAGGACACACACACTGGACGTGAACATCTGCATATGACAGTACATGGTTGACAGGACATCATCATATTGCATAATTGAGTAGCAACATCAGTAATGTATTCAGGCAGCATACGAATATATATTATGTGACGACAGTAGGCAGACGTTCTAGTTGTCTGTCGTCGCATACTCAGTAAATGTACATACATGAATAGTAATAGCGGTTCGTTGCTAGAACCTTTTCTTGACAATAATAATGTTATTTCATAATAACGGAGTTCCTTGATGGTAAGATCTCCGATTCACTGTCTGATAATAAGAGTTAGATTCTGTTCTCAGGCCAGTGATGCACCATAATGACAGTACTTCAAAGATGGCCACCTTCTGTGAGTTTCACTCACTCGTTCAACAGAAGGATAATAATAAAGCCAAAGTTAATTCAACATTTTAATATACATATATATAACTCCATAGAGTTTTCCATCTAGCTCCACATTAATAGGGTTGTTTCATGTAGATAGGAATACTAGTGGAACCTGTCATCTTCAACTGTGCATATGAACGACCAACGACGTTCAAACTAGGTTGTCATCTAAACCTAACCGAATGAAGGTCATCAAAGAAAAGAGGGTCTGGCTTTACCTGGAGTCCGAATTTAAACATAATAAAGTACATGAGAAGAAGCTCTGACACAATACTCTCGCAGAAACATTCCCTCCTTATGGAAAAATCATCCACAAATCCCTTTTTAATCATAACAGGACCAGCCCTAGAAAAACACTCCACCATTATCGGCGACTACTTCGGAACTCTTTACAACCCAGTAGGACTACGAATACCTGCGCCAGATTCCAGCACAAAGAATCTAGTCCGACCTAAACATACACAGATATACAATATAAAACTGAATCTTCTTGCACTAGACAAGTATTACACATGAATTCGGACCATAAACATTCTAAGCCAAAATTAATCTATTTTCTGGCCCTAACAAACGAGAACTGACATGAATTCAATTATTCATACGCCGAATCAATATCAAGAGAGATCATCCATATAATCAAACGTATAAATCAATCATGGATTATCTAGCTTTACCAAGAGAAGCATTTTCGTACCCAAATAAATACAACTATATATTTTCCATATTAAATAGACGAAGTAATCCGTGTGTCGCATAATTCCATACAAAAGAATATGTGTATGTAATATGCGCAACAAAGTGTTACTTCAGATAGCTATATTGCGGCACTCTTCCGCCAATAGTTAATTCTAAGGCTAGACTACAAAGTGTATACAGCAGATTGGGCAAAGTTAAATATTAGTAGTGTTTCTCGAAAACGAAACTAAAGCGTGTCAGACTTTTTCCGTGAAATCGTTCTCTAGGCTTAAAACTGTGCAAAAGGCAGCGGTGCTGGCTTCGAAGATGCCAACCGTCAGACACATGCGGGCTAATGTATTTATTATCGTTTTATGCCTAAACCGTACTGAATTGAGCGTTTATTCTCGCATATTTTGCTACACAGAGACAGATCTTCTCCTTAAACTATTCACTCGTGAAATCTATTCTCACACCTTTATTTCTCACGTACTTATCACCATCCACTCTACTCAGGCGGGGCCATAAATATCTTTCAAACTTATCTAAAATTTACGACACCGGAGTAGTCGTCGGACATCCTACTGGGGAGGGTCAATCCCACGCCATAATCCGCAACTATGTAACTTTAACCTGAACATTCAGATATGTTATATAGACATCTACTTCAGAATTTTCCTGTAAGTATGAAAATGATAAATGTCGTTTCATAGCGGATACTGTCGTAGGGGAGTGAAATGTGAGAGACTTAACTATACTAGACCTAAGCTTTATGAAGTGGGCTGACCTGTTCCTTTCCTGCTTTAGCCTTGCCTAATTCAAAAGCAGAGTCACGTGCCCATTTACAAGGAGGTTTGATCGTGCCCCATGTAGTTACGGGGGTCTCTGAGGAAACAAAATAATGGAACTACTTGCCTCTGGCATGACGTAAGAGGCTACTAATATGAGGCTAGCTATCTCCTCATTTAAAACACACTGCAACAGAAACCATCACTGTAAGAGCATGTGCCGGCTTTTTTCAGGCTTTCTGAAAGGACACAGCTGCTGGTGGGGGCGCCATTCTTGATAAGGAGCGAAAAGATGGAAGAGGAGGAGGAGAAAAAGAAGCAGAAGTATGCTGGATCGTGACTCTACCAAGTTTCAAACCTGATAGCCTTGCCTCGAGTATGAAGCGCTCTGGCAACTCGATTGCAAACCTTTTACCATTCACGCTCGGGTGAGACGATACACCCGACCATCAGCTCCTGTTTATTGCCGGAATGACTTTGAAAACAATAGAAGGTAGGAGAACCGGAATACAACCGTCCTTACCTCTTTGCAACTCAAAACTTCTGTAAACAAGTCTAAGCCGAATAAGACACACTTATATACAAACAAATGAAAGTCTTAATCCATGCGTCCAGTAGATAGTAGTAAAATGTGATACTTCTTCTTCTGCGTCGTACAGACCTCTACTGGAATATTTCCATAGAAAGCAGTGGTCAGACTGAGGCTGTTTGTACCTCTATAGAGATTTTTTTTTTCAGGAATGGGACTGGTGACGGCCATGTGTGCTCTCTCTGTTCCGTATATGTTGGGCAACTTTGAAGCAGATGTTCAGCAGTCATTTTATCAGTGCCACGGTTACACTCATCGGTAGTTCCTATCTTTAGCTTGTTGAATAGATGATATCTCAATCTGTTGTGGCCCGTGCGGAGTCTGAAGATTACTACTTGTTCTCTTCTTTTGAAGTAACAGAGGCCAGAAACACAGCACAGAGAGAGAGAGAGAGAGAGAGAGAGAGAGAGAGAGAGAGAGAGAGAGAGAGAGAGAGAGAGAGAGAGAGAGAGAGAGAGCAAACAACTGAAGCAAACAGCTTTCTCAAAGCCAACACTGCAAAATACCGAAGAACATTAAATCAAACAACTAGGGACTACTGGGAGAAAACAAAACCCCAGAAATTCTGAACTTAGATAAAGAAGACAATAAGATATGGAAACTAGTTACAGTCTTGAACAACGAAGTCTCTAATTACAAACAAGTCACAATCAAACAATGTGTCAATACGCTCACAGGCAACCACAAAAAAACAAGCTGAAAATTCATTTATATACTGTTCAAAAAAAGAAACGCAACATTATTGCAGTGGTAATGGACACCAAATTTCAAACTTGTACCAAAATTTTATTTTACGGAATTAATGTTTCAATCTTGGCATGAAGAAACTTTCGAACTTTAACAATGAAATGATGTTCATTAAATTTGGTTTGGACTTTTATTCTTTGCGACTGAGGCCTCCGTTTCAGTAAGGTGTATGGCCTCCTCTGGCCTCTATTAGAGAACGACATCTCCTTGACATGGATCCGATTAGCCGTTGCATCTGTTGTTGTGAAATGGCTGCCCACTCTTCCCGCAGTGCAAGAGACAACTGTCGGAGATTGGCTGGAGCCACGTCTCGTTGGCGGAGTCGTCTGTCGAGTTCATCCCATAAGTGTTCTATGGGGTTCATGTCTGATGACATGGCTGCCCACGGAATGGTCTGGACGTTGTTGTCAGCGAGGAACTGGGTGGTGAGTTGTGCCACATGAGGTCGAGCGTTGTCCTGCTGAAAAATCGACCCTCGTGCAGCCAGAAGTGGAAGGACGTGAGGACGAAGAATTTCAGTGACGTATCGTTGGGCATTCAGGCGTCCTTCAATTTGCACCAGGTCACTTCTTCCCATGAAGTTGATCGCCCCCCACATCAGTACACCTCCACCACCATGTGGAGGAGCCTCATCAACGCTGTTCTGGGCGTAGCGCTCATGGACTCTGCGTTAAACTCTTCTCAGTCTATCGTGTCGCTGGAGCACAAAAAAGATTCATCACTAAACCAAACCCGTCTCCAGTCATTCCCAACGGTCCATTGACGATGCTGGTTCGCCCACTGCAGTCAGTTCTGGCGATGCCGGTCCGTAAGAACAGGACCTCTGTAGGGTCTTCTAGCCCAAAGACCAGAGTCGTGCAGCCAGTTCCTGACTGTTTGATCTTAAATTCGACGAGCTGCTGACATTGACTGGACTGTGGAGGACGCAGATGCAAGTCGATTCCTAAGGTGACGCAGCCGTATGAAGAGGTCTTCGGCAGTAGTTGTGACTCTGGGTCTTCCACTGCGCGGCCGGTCTGCCACTGAACCAGTTTCTTGAAATCGCCTCCAAAGGCGACTAATGGTGCTTCTAACCACACTAAATTGTCTGGCCACTACACTTTGTGACTGTCCAGTCTGTAAACGTCCAATGATGATGAGTCGTTGTTCTGTAGTGAGATGAGCCATACTTGCGCATTGAATTTTCAACTGAATTTATTCGAGGATCGTCAATCTTTTATAGGCATTCAATAATATGGTCAGAGAGTTTTGTGTTCAGTAAGTTTCACGGGATTCTCATGAACCTGTCACGAGTTATTGTCAAAAATGTTGTTTTGACCTTGACCTCTTTCATGACCTCACGAATCATGAGGTGAGTACAATTCAGGTAACCACGAGAAGTTAATGACCAGGTGGACACAGTCGATAGGTTGACTGAAGTCTAATCAGCGAATATCTTTTATAAAAGTAACACCAAAAAAGTTGCGTTTCTTTTTTTGAACAGTATATAGAACGATAACTCAATAATACTGGTTATTTCAGTAGCAGCCAGGGATCCAGACCCCAAGAACGACCCAGAGTCCGCTGGGAGGACAACATTAGAGAACCTTTGAAGGACCGAGGACTAGAATGGAACCAGGCCAGGAGGAAGAGAGCCGATAGGATAGTCTGGCGCTCTCTCTTCCAAACCTCTACACCTCACGGTAGAAGGGGAACGACTAAGTAAGTAAGTATTTCAGTAGCGAATGTAAAACAAGAAATAAAAAAGACTCAGAAATAAAGAAAGAGGAAAACCAACACGGAAACGAGGGAATTTTCGGTTTTATTTATTTCTGTCTTCTTCAAACACACAAAAATCTTTTAAAAATTTTAAGAAAACGCCCTCATTACTTCATGCTCACAGGCGAGATACATCGGACAAAATAATGAGGTTAGACAAACACAAGGTAATATGTTTTGCTTTCTGGATACATTCGTAAATACTCTGTAATTACTTGAAGAGGTGGATCTCTTTCGTTACTTTTTTTTAAAATTTCAAGTTTTGTATTAAGGTTCACATATGATCAAGATGAGCCCACCTCCAGTTGTTCAGGTATGTGGGTTACAAAGATGAGTAAAACAGTACTCTTTGTGACATAACGGGGTGGCCCCTATCGATATTTGTTTCACCCCGGCAGTTTTTGTACATTTGTGGTATTGATTTTATTGTGTGCTTTCATTTGTCGCACTTTCGTTCTTTCTTTTTCTGCTATGTGTAACAGATATTATGTATTTTCCTTCCTACACCCTTCTCAGGGATAAGTAGATATGTCTGGTCGTTATCCATTTCTCCCTGCATTGCAAGGAGTGGCAGCGACCTAACCATGTTGGCTATCGTGGGCGCAGCGATATCAGTATACAGATTAACACGTAAATCGCCTCAGCGCAGTGCTTAATCACTGATAAGACTGATAATACACGGGTGCGCTCATCACCAAACCTTGATTACGGAGAAACAACTGATGGACAGACACAGATAAGAGATTACTTTCTGATAAAAGTAATGATTGTTACATTGGGAACACGTTGTTATATGAGTTTACCGACATGTTCGTGAGTTTGCACCCAAGGGCAAGCGGATGTGTACAGCCCATTTTCAGAAAAGTAATGTTTGACATTTTGCATTAGCTGAGTCATGCAACATATTCAAATCAGATTGGCTGATCCTTTGAGGCGCGCGTAACAAATGCGTGGGAAGGCAGTGAATATAATCTGACCATTTTCTCAAGATATTTCACTTGAGAAATCGCTCGCCAAGATACCAGACCTTGCTACAGTGAAGAATTAGAAATGAGAATTCCTTCTTAAACATACCGGACATCTTTTATTTGAGAATTTTGGACGAACTTTCATAGCCCAGGAAATCTCTTTCATATTAAATAAGGAAACCGGGACTGAGGAAACTGAAGGACCACACACGAATTCAGAGAGGGAAATTATTAAATTAAAGACACCCCAGACGCGTGTAAGCGGCCGATTCAAGTCTCTTTTATTCATCTGAGCAAAAAGTCTGTGAGCCAGGATTGGCTTATTGGTAGTACCAGCAGAAAGTACTATCTCTGGAACATGAAGGGAACAGTGGCCTAAGCTTTAAGACGAAGGACCCACGTGGTAGACTCTCCTTGACATTTCTGATTAACGAGCTACACCCGACAACCTTGACCAGAGATGGGCGTGAGCAGTGTGAAAAGAACCAACCCATAAGAAGGAGCAGAACCGTCATTGGCAGCTAAGTTTAAATATATGCTGCCACTTGAACTTATAACATTTCACAATCCATAGCGACTGTGATGATAACTTTTCTTGATCCATACATATTCAAATTATTTTACAACTGTTAAAACTTAAGTGATTATTGAATTTATGTATACAAATTTAACTTCGATTTAATCATTTTAAAGTTACTGCATGTTTGTCTCAGTCAATTTACTACACACATGCTAAACAGAGCTATACTAGAATAATATAATTCCACTGAGTAAATCAGGGGTGGGGGCTTGAACGAGCTGAAATTAATAAGTGCTTAAATCCTTCACAAAAGTGTCGGCAGAATTACAAAGTTAACATAGCCAAAGCAGTATTGTTCTCGCTTATTCTGGATATCTTGTGAACTCCCTGGAGATAGAAGCGTGTTGTTTCTTCTATTACATCTCTGCCAAGAGTAATCTTGTGCGATGGTAGACACCTTTGAAGCCCATATTAGATACTCTTGAGTTTTGGCCACTGCTGGAGCACTACTGCAAAGCAGGAGAGGCAATACCGTCACACTCTTCGAGACACGGCGTGATGGACGAATAAAAAGGGTTGAGAATTTGGATTGCTTCCTCCATTCTGTAAACGCCCAAAGCCAAAAAAAAAAAAAAAACCGACATGAATAAGTCATTCGAAGCAACTACATCGATTAGTTTAAATCAGCCAACCACGAAGAATTTAAAACTACTCAGCAACATAAAAGAGCGAATGAAAAGGTGGATACAACATTTTTGAAGAACTTCTAAATAGATCAGCTCCAGAAAATGTTCTAGATATCCAGCCAGCAGAAATGCAGGTGCATCTTAGCCGTGGAAAAACCAGTTAAGGCAGAAATAAAGAAAGCCATAAATCTTCTGAGAGATGGAAAAGATTTCGGCAAATTTAACATTCCAGCAGTGGCCACTGAAGCAAACACTGGCATCTCTAAGAAATATTAAACAAATTACTTGATAAAGTCTGGGAGAGATAAAAACCAGCAGACTGGGAGGAAGGATATCTGGCCAAGTTGTCAAACAAAGAAGATTTGTAAAGGTGCACAAAGTTTACAAAAGGAATAATGTTGCTATCAACGCCAGGGTGGGAACATTAAACAGGATCATCGCTGAGGGATTAAAAGAGGACATAGACAATTGATAGAGGAAAAAGTAGGCTTCGGACAAAACGGATCGTGCAGTTCATATCGTGAATGTTTGGAACTTAAAAGTACCAGAGTTCATTAGATTAAAAGTGTTATCCATGTGACTAGTTCTTGTTGTTGTCTGTACTAGCTGAAGTTCGTAAATGTAGAGCCATAGATGAAAATGCCGTAGAGGAGTGAAATGTTAAAGACTTCATTATACTAGGTCCAGCAACGACAAAGGTGGGGGGGGGGGGGGATCAGTTCCCTCTGCATCTTCCTTCCTTAACTCACTCTCTAGTAGTTGGCACGAATAATAGTTTCACGGAAAATAAATGTGTTTTAATGAAGCGAATAGCAAACACAACGATGATCTATGAAAACTGTTCATTTCGAAATTAAATGTAACGAAACGTGCTAAAGACTACTGTGAAAGAACTGCTGGAACAGGAATTCTGAATCTCTTTGCCCTGACACCTCCCCTGAGAGTAAACTTAACGTCAACACGTCCCGTCCTTAACAGAAATTAAGTTAATAAATGAATCATCATTATCACCAGCTGCCATCTTCATAATGAAGGTTGGCTGGATGAGTTTCCAACGTCTTCTGATTCTTGCTTGAATCGTACACTCTGCTAGAATCTTTCTTGTCTATCTCGTGATATTATCTTCCCATTTGTCTTCCTCTTGTACGTTTGTTTTAAACTCTTCCTACCAGTATGGTTTTCAGCACATTGGCTTGTCTTTTTATATAACCAAATTATTTTAATAAATAAACTAGTCAAGACAAAATAAAGAAACTACTGCAGGGACTACATTTATAGCCAATTCATCACACACACAAAGACAATTTAAAAGTAAATAAATTGACTGGATCAGTATATTCTAAACTTTAAAATTAAATCAAGTGAGGAAGAAATGGCGATAACATTCTCGGGACAGCCTCGAACTGACCAAAAAAAAAAAAAAAAAAGTTCATATTATTTTGTATATCTGAACTTCAAAATTGAATAAAATATTTCGTTTTAAAAATGTACATTCTCAAATCTCGGGACGCCCAAGTCTTAAGAGCCAGTTCGTAATAAGGTCAGGAAAATACGTCATGTCTATGACCTCACTTGTGACGCAATGTAAACTATTTCTGGCAAGAGTGAGAGAGGCGCCTTTGTTGTCGTTTGCTTCTATAATTAAACGATCGTAAATTCAGTCTGTTCTATCACCACTAAACGGGAAATGCCGGAGATCTATTACAGAGAACCCCCACCGCAAAGTCGGCACTAGATCTAGTCCGATGTTGATGGAAGCCGATAAAACAGCAAAAACATTTTCGTGCGAAACTCCCACTAAAAACCGTAGAGTTCTTTAGTTTCGCAATTCCACTGCGCAGAAGCGAGAAATCGGGTCTTAGCGAAATATTTTTCTTGGATACGAGAGGTCGAGACAAAATTTGTTTTGTCTTTATTATCTTTGTGAAGTTTATTATTCTATTCTTTATCCTTTCTGAAGGTAATTTCTGGCATCTTGTTGATTTGTTTCTTTAGCTCCACAGACTAATTCTGGGCGGGACTTTTTCGCTAATTATTCTTCACTGCCTTATTATTCTCCTTATTATCATACCCTTTGTATGTGTAATTATTGATTTTGTTTTGTTTTGGTTTTTAAGGACTATCTTCATTGTATACGGACAAGTCCATCATGTTCCGATCCCCTGCCTTAGATAACACAAGGAGGATCTCAGCACAGTACACAAATGCAAATAACAAGTTTGGAAGGGGTGAAGAAGATTGGTATCGACTAAGCCCTTCCCGCTTATTAGACAAAGACAAACCCAGTCCAAAGATAGATAATATCAGGAACATAGGTACGTTAACCTAACAGTGAAGTTAATTACTCTGAAAGAGGTGTTACAAAATTAGGTATAGGTGATAGAAAAAAAATCTGTTCTTCCCAGCTGTTCTTCCCTTTACTAAGCAAATGGAAAGGAGGTGGTTTTAAACAGAGTTAACAAATTATCAACTATCCCACTTAAAGGAACAATGTAGGGTATACAGAAAAGATATATGTTACCAGGTAAGCAAGTTAACAAAATGATCACACAAAAGAATTAATTTCCTGTCATTCATACACGCGCTAGCAAAGGCCTTCACTCATCTTGCTCTCACTTACCGATTGTGAAAAAATCTTGCACTCCATAGAATAACACAACAGCAGTTACACCTCAACTAAATGTATGAGTGTTTGTTCAAGTTCTAGCCCCAGATTATCGGGTATGCGGTCAGCACATAAAAGGATCCCGTAATCGCTGGAAAATGAATCTGTAGTTGTGTCTCTTTTCTTAATAACAGTTTCTATGGGAGGGCACGGTCTCTGATACCGGGGTGAGGATGGTGTGGTCTATTTGACTATGCCGCGGATAATAAAATTCTTACGCGTGCTGGTACACTTTATCCGTGAGGTATGGTTTAAGTCCAGTGAGAAAACTAGTCACATCACTGTTCAGGAAATTATGAATTATCTCTCTGTGTCAGTAAACTAACAAAGCTCGGGCCAGTGTTCTTCTTCCCGTTACGACTTAAGTTGTTTGATGGTGCGTTAAATTTGTCTTTGGGTGTGCTTTCTTTGCTATAAGTTAGATAGCGGAATTCCAAACATAGAATCGCCTCAAAGATTAAAAATTTACACAGTCTCAACAAGTTCTGCGTCAGGGGAACTCTACACACTGTTTATGCTTTGCTTTGCTTAGATTGATTTCTTTATTGCTTTCTTAATGCTGGCATCGCACAGGTTAAGATCACTCTGTATGAAAGAAAAAAAAAAGACATGTAATATACCGAAAACAAATAACCTTCTAAAGCGCGATGAATTTCGAGTTAAGCCTATAATACACTCGAGTATTTAATTATGTATTTAATAAACACTGCGCGAATTCTAGTGGTTAAAAACCCACATCTATAAAACTAGGACTTAACTGAATTTATAAATTATAAATTCCTTCGCGACTTTAAAAGTTAATTTAAGCATCTATTATCTTTTGAAATAATATAATAGATAGATCATTATATTTAAAACTGGAACTCTTGAGATGGTTTAATTAAATAGATTTAAATTAACACAAAATCCCTTTAAATAGAATGACTAGACCACTGATCACTTTACACAATATATATTTTACCGCTTTGCACAGAATTAGAAATCACTGCAAATATATATAAAATCCAGGGGAAAATCTATAACAAGATTTCAATAAAGCTAGTGCTTCTGTAAAGGTCTGGCCAGCGAGTGATAACGTGTCTAGTTCTACATGGTCTATTTAGCTAAAATGAAATGTAAGTTGAGTGGGACATGATAAACTTGACAACTTATTTGATCTCACGAACTTTTGGGGATCTGACCGCCAAATCAAGAGAAAAAGCCGCCCCCTGGTCTTCGTATCCGCTCGCTGCTGCCCGTTTCGCTTTCCCCCGTTCGCTCGGTTCCTCGATTGACACCGAGACGCGAAATTAGCGGCAAGCAACTGCGTCTCGTATCAGGGAAAACTACTGTCTTTGATAGCGCCGATAGTCTCCCCTCAGATCCCTCGGTCTGTCTCTTTGATCTCGTGCCGCCTACTAAATGAGTCCCGGTGGAATGAGTTCTGGCAAACGAAAAGTTACAACAAATGTTCAGGGGTTCTAATGTTTTGAAACGCCAAGGGTCCCTTTAAATCATCCATCATATCAGGGAAAATTCACTTGTCAAACTAGACGTACGTCACAATCGTCCCCACTTTTAGACATGAAACCATTTTTCATGTTTTCATTTTTGACAATGGAGGTGACCTGATTGGTGATTTTAGGATGAGTGGTATCTTCAGTTTGCTCTTCTTCCTCTGTAGACCAGTTTCTACTCAGGAAATCAGCCCCGACATTCTGTCTTCCCGGAATATATTCCACTTTGAAAGAATAAACGCTTAAAAGAAGCGCCCAACGCATGATCCTTGCGTTAAATTCTTTATTGGCACCAAGAAAATGCTAACGGAGCGTGGTCTGTTTGCACCGTGAAAGATGTACCATAAAGAAACTCATGATGGCGTCTGATACCGTCAATCAGAGCAAGACATTCCCTTTCAACTACGCTGTAGTTCCGTTCCGCTTTATTTAATTTCCGACTGCCATAGGCAACTGGAAATAGCATGTTCAGGTCACTGTCATCGGCTTGAAGCAGTGTTGACCCGATGCCCTGACCTGACGCGTCGACTCTCAGTACAAAAGGTTTCTTGAGGTCAGGCAACCTCAAAATGGGGTATGCAGACAACTGTCCTTTCAAAGTGCTATACGCGTGTTCGCACTTTTGATCCCATATGACCTTATCAGGACAACCTTTCTTTGTGAGGTCAGTCAGAGGTGCCGTCAGTCCGTTGAAGTTCTGGATGTACTTCTGATAGTATGCACATAGCGATATGAAGGAACGTACGTTTTTCTTCGTTCGGGGTCTTTTTGCTGCCACTATTTTCTCCACGTTCTTCTTAATAGGCCAACTGCATCCGTGAGAAATAGTGTGCCCCAGGAAGTCTAACTGTTCAAACCCGATGAGACATTTGCTAGGTCTGGCTGTGAGACCCGTTTCCTGTAGTCTCCTGAGGAGCATAGCAACCGTAGCAATATGTTCTTCATAGGTTTCCGATGCAATTAAGATGTCATCCATGAAATTATGGATATGGGGACTTTGCAAAGGTTCTAGAA
Organism: Oreohelix idahoensis; assembly: GCA_024509875.1. Taxonomy (NCBI): domain Eukaryota; kingdom Metazoa; phylum Mollusca; class Gastropoda; order Stylommatophora; family Oreohelicidae; genus Oreohelix; species Oreohelix idahoensis. Next base: position 434,863 of record JAMPIV010004990.1, read on the forward strand.
GCTTCCTCATCATCCTGGTGAACACTCCTGGTGCGTTATGCAAACCGAACGGCATCACGTTAAATGTGTAATGTCCTTCACTAGTGCTGAAAGCTAACAAAGGTTTTAATTTCCTCCTTGACTGGTATTTGATAATAACCTTTGCTGAGGTCAATCTTGGAGAAGATCTTTGCTTTGCTGAGCTTGGTGAACAACTCAGAAACAGTTTGGAGAGGTTCGGCTGGAATTCCGTTACCGCGTTTAGCAACCTGTAATCAATGCACAGCCGAACTTCCTTATTGGGCTTCTGCAACAGCACTACGCTCGAGCTGTAAGGAGATGTAGACTCACTGATAATTCCTGCCTGACGCAGCTTGTCTATTTCTCCGCGAAGTGCATCAGCTTTAGCGTACGGGATGGGGTAAACTCTGGTTTGAACAGGGGTCTCGTTTGTTAATTTCATATCAAATTCAATGAGATTTGTTCGACCAGGTACATCCGTTAAAACTGCACTGTACTGTTTTAGTAGAGCCCTAGTTTCTGTTTGTTGTTCTGGTGAGAGATTGTCGCCGAACTTGACATCTTTAAAGGATTCTGTGGGTTGCAGTGGATACTCCATGCAACCATCATCATCTTCCTCGTCTTCCGTTGCTATGGCGACAGCCAGGAGATGCTCGGAGGATGGCACCGGTCTTTCCAAATATTTCTTTAGCAGATTTATGTGGAAGACCTTCTCCTTTCCTTTGATGGAGATCTTGTAGTTGGTACGTGAGATCTTTTTAAGGACGGTAAACGGTCCTTGCCATCCGATGCGAAGTTTATTGCTTCCGGTTGGAAGTAGCAATAGGACTTTCTCCCCTGGTAGTAGTTCTCTCTCTTTTGCAGCTTTGTTGTATCTTTTAGTAATTTTAGCGCGGGCTTTCTTAAGGTTGGTAGTAGCTAGATCCCATCCTAGCTTTAGCCTTTCCTTAAGCTCAGATACATACTTGCTTGCAGAGACGACTGTCTCGTCAGCCTTCTGGTCTGTCAGGGACCGAAGTAAGGCTTCTAGTGGCCCCTTAATAGGTCTGCCAAATAAAAGTGTAGCTGGCGCAAAACCCGTAGACGCTTGGGGTACCTCTCGGTAGGCGAATAAGGCAGCCGATATATATTGGTCCCAGTCTTCCGGTTTCTCCTGACCCAGCTTACGTAACATCATGGTGAGGGTAACGTTAAAACGTTCCACGAGCCCATTTCCGGCCGGATGGTAGGGACTTGTGTGGATATGTTTGGCCCTCAAGATCTTAAAGATCTCCTCCATTAACAGGCTACGGAATTGGGATCCATTGTCCGTCAAAACTTGTTGAGGGAATCCCAACCGTGTAAAAATTTGCACAAGGGCTTCTGCGACATGCTTGGAATTAGTGCATGGTAGCGGTACGGCTTCGGCCCACATAGTGCAAGTGTCAACTAAGGTCAGGATGAACCTGTTCCTTCTTTTGGTCTTTTCCAGAGGACCAATAATGTCGACAGCAACCCGTTCAAATGGAGTCCCTACTATTGGCATTTGCCCCATAGGTACTGGGGGTGTCAAGTGCTTGGGTGCTACCCGTTGGCACTGGGCGCAGGATTTCACATATCTGACAATGTCAGAGTTCATTCCTGGCCACCAATAGTGGTTTTTTTATTCGCTGAATAGTGGCGTTTTGTCCCATATGTCCGCTAAAGGGAAGAGAGTGCCCCATTTCTAAGATCTGGTTTCTGTACTGCGTCGGTACTAGGAGCTGGTTATTCCCCGTGTCCGGGTTGCCCGTTCTACGATACAATACACCATCCTTAGAAAAGATGTCTCCGTTGTGTCTGGGGTCCTTAGCCATGGGCAGTTTTTTAAAGCAGGGCGCCAGAGTAGGGTCCTTTTGTTGCGCCTCCTTCAGTTCATTCGGCAACAAGTTTGGCGCAGGCTCCCTCTCCTTCTTGGCTTGCCCTCTTGTGGTTACCGCTGCCACAATCGGCTCCTTAGGTCTCCCAATGAACACATATCTACATCCAGGATAACTGGGTAGATCGGATCATCCATTATGGCCGCTTTAATAACTCCTCTGACAAAGTCAGAGTGTATTTCTACCAGTGCGATAGGAAGCGTCCTGGGTGCATCACTCCTGAAAACTCCACTAAGTTTGACGGTTTCCTCTGTCTCCTGACCGGGTTTGACTAGGTGCAAAGCGACAATACAATCAAAACTTAATCCAGTGTCAAAAAGACAAGTAGTAGAGGTACCGTTCAAAATTACAGTTCCTCGAGTTGAGGGTCGGTCCCCCTCAGGTTGAGAATCACTGACATTGACTCTACCTTTCGAGGCTGTATGCAAACATCCAATGCGTTTTGCACCGGTTTGTTTGCCCTGATCAGACGTTCCTGGTGTAGGGGTCTTCCCTTTTCCTTGACCTTGGTGGCCGCGCTGCCACGTAGGCTTGTTGGGTTGATCAGAATTGTTGTTGGGGGGGTATCGGGTTTTGTAGAATTTCGATTTTTCCTGGGGAGGTTTCTGGGTATTGTTATCTCGTTGGTCATAATGTTGAGAGGAAGTGGAAGAATAGGATGCCTGCTCTAGATTCTGTTTTCGAGATGGCTCATCGGTGGGTTTACGTTTAGTGCTGGGAAGTTCGGCCATTGCATTGCTATAGCGTTCGGCTTTATTGAGTATGTCTTCAAGCCTGACTGCCCCCTTGTTCCGCCAAAAATCTACGTGTTTCATTCGACAAAGTGGATTTTATCTGCTCCACAAGAAACAAGTTCGAGGAGTCCCCTCATATGAAAGAGGTAGGGTCAGATAATTCAATGCACTTTGTCAGATAAACCCTGAGACGTGGAAGGAGAAACTGGGGAAATGTTTCCGTGCTCTTTTCGGCTTTATGTGTTTCTGAACAACTGCAGAAACTTTCGGGCAGTCATCTCAAACTGCTGTAGTAAGGCCTTTTTCAACATGTCGTAATCATGTTGATTCGGTCCCAGCTTTGTGTACACGTCATAAGCATTGCCTTTCAGTGACGTTGAAAGTTTGAGCGCCAGCGGGTACTCTCCTAACCCATAAAGATTTCGCGCGAGTCTCTCGAAATTTTTTATCTAGGTAGCTATGTCAATTTTTTCGTTAGGGCTAGGAAAAGATTCTAAAGAAAACGACATAGCAGTTAATTGGGCAGATTGAGTACTGGAGAGGTCCATTGATTGAGACTGGGGCGAAGACGGCTCTCCGTTAGTCGAAGTAGAGGCGCCCCGACTCTCTAGAGCCTTAAGCGCCAGTTGATGCTGTCTTTCCTTGTCCCTCTCTCTCTCTCTCTCTCTGCGAGTTTCCATCTCTCTGCTTCAATTTTTTCTGGTTTCCAAAAGACGTTCTTCCGCTTCTTTCTTATCTGCCTCTCCTGGGCTTCTCTACTCCTCTGATTTCTTTTTTCTTTCTCTTCCTTCCTCTCAGCTTTCGGCTCTCTGTTTTGCTTCGCCTTTCCTCACTTCAGCTGTCGGCTCTCTGTTGCTCCGCGACATATATTTCCAATTCCTGGTTAATAAACGCGTTTGCAGCTTCTGCATCTAATCCTGCCTCTTTCGCTTCCAGCCTCAAGATGGACCTCATCTTTATCCTCTCTGCCATTGTTAAAGAATAAGATGAAGTATGCTTAGAGAATGCTACTAGTAAGAAGTCAACGCCGAAAAAAGGGAGGAACTCTGAACGCTACGAGAAAAAAACCACAAGTACAAATTTACCTGTGTTTTATCCTCCTAATAACCTGTACTGTGCAAACTTATCGCTGCTATTATCTGGCAATTAAGGCTCTAAAAAACGCAAGCGACTATGCCACTAAATGGTAAGTCTTTATATCCACACACTGGAAAAGAAATCTACTATTACTAACAGTAGAGAAAAATTTATATTAAAACATAAGTTTTAAAAGGAAAAAAAAAACATTTTCCCCAAAATTTTAAATCCTTCTCTTACAACAAAACTCCGTCCCTAAAGTCAATTATTGAGATGAGACGTTGTTTAACTTAATTTTTAAAAATCAGAACAATCCGTCTTTTCTTTAGCTAAGCTCAACTCTTTTGACTTCAAAATACCTTTAGTGGACTGTGTAAAACAATCACGCAATCCCAGCGAACTTTTATAAAGAAAGAAAATATAATTAATCTCCGCCAGAGGATAATAAAATAGCAAAATATATTATGTGTTTTATCTGTACTTTCTACTCTGTGGAGAGAAAACAACCTGTAAATATGCTGTGTGACAAACCCAAATACTTTAAAGACACGTTTGTCTAGGGGTGTAATTATTTATTTATTTCACTAATTCACAAAGGAACAAATCATTTCACACTCTACCTAGTTAGACCCAAACTAAAATCAGAAGTACTCAAAAATATCCTTTAACAAAAACCGGCTTCAATGCGATTTGCCTCAAATGTAGCTCAAGATCCCAGAACCAGCCCAACAAATATGTGTGGCATCCAAATGTATCTCAATAATTATCCAGACCGTCAGAGAAGCCGGCCCAAATATTGTCGTAAATTTATCTTTGAGAGAAAAGAGTCCGTAGAAATATGTTTGTCCGGTTTAGAGTGGAAAATGATGTTGATGGAAAGCTCAGTGATAGAAAATGTAGAGATTTTAATAGTGTGTGCTTACACATTCTGAGTGCTGGTATGAGGAGTAGTTAAAGACAGACTTATTTACGACAAATCGTTGTCTCTCAATCTTCTCTTTCACTCTCTCTAGGTCCAAACAATTATTTGCCCAGTAGTTTTCAACAGACCTCGCATACTGCCGTGCGAGCACATACTCCGATTTGGTTGTTTTCAAACACACCACACACGACGTTGTTACACTTAAATATATTATAACGTAATAGGGGGCGGGAAATGTTGGGCTTTGGGTATGTCCAACACACAGAACTAAATGAGTTTATGTGATTTTATTTACTTTAAACATCAATCACTAAAAATATCAGATATTACATAAATTATCATAAGTACACAAATGCAAATAACAAGTTTGGAAGGGGTGAAGAAGATTGGTATCGACTAAGCCCTTCCCGCTTATTAGACAAAGACAAACCCAGTCCAAAGATAGATAATATCAGGAACATAGGTACGTTAACCTAACAGTGAAGTTAATTACTCTGAAAGAGGTGTTACAAAATTAGGTATAGGTGATTGATACCGGCTAGATTTTCTGGTTTCTCACTGAATGTAATTAAACGTTAATGTTATTATGTCTTTGAAACCACCGCTGATAACGGCGCTAAGTCTAAATGTTATATAATCTCTTTACACCCACTGTTGCGAGTGTAGTGGTTTGGTCTATATCATCGCCACGCAGGCTAATTTAATATATGTGTGCTGCTGTCCTGTCACTGTGTCTGGAATGTTGACCTGGGTGTGTGTTGATATGATCGCCACACCACGTAACGTACATAAGAAGTACTTTCAGGATCGTCCAAAAAGGGTTGCAAACGACTCAGAAACAGTTCGATACTTGTTTATTCGTTACAACACAAGACACGATGACATAAATGACACACACTTCGACCAGCAAAAACAGAAATCATATAATATGCCACTCATTGCATTAAATATTTATAATACGCCCTGTTCCACATCCCTGGGCCTAAACAGTACTTCAATACTCAATAAAGCATGCAACCACACGCCAGCTTAATAATGTTCATATGGCCTAAACAGTACTTCACTACTCAATAAAGCTTCTGCATCACACGGCAGCTATAATAAATGTTCATATGGCCTAACAGTACTTCATACTCAATAAAGCCTGCATCACACGCAGCTATAATATTTACATCATGGGCCAAAACAGTACTTCAATACTCAATAAGTCCATCCGCGACTCCTTGCGCGGGGGCGGCAGAACAAACACCAATATAGTGTCGCGTGTTGGATCGACTTAGAATTGTCACTTATACAGCATCACCTACGACTTAGTAGTTCCCATATACGCGAAAAACTAACCCCAAAATTGTAATTCAGGCATACGTGTTTTCGGG